>NW_025558681.1:2500-25718 GCF_020424385.1 Procambarus clarkii | reverse complement strand
AGAGAGAGAGAGGAGAGGAGAGAGGAGAGAGAGAGAGAGAGAGAGAGAGAGAGAGAGAAGGGGGGCGGGGGAGTACATCAGTACTGCCACATTGACATGAAGTGTCAAGAAGTGCTAAATTAGAAGCTCTCATGGACACAGACTCCCGGGTTCGACTCCGGGTTCGGTACTCTGCAGCCAACACTGGCTGGCGGTGGTGTCACGTGTGTGGCCAGCACAATATGTAACATGTGTGACATCAACACATCGGTCCTGTGTTGATCCCCCCCCCCCCCCACACACACGAACCCATCTGGAGCGAAAGAACTTTGTAACACAGCATCAACATGGGTTCAGAGATGGCAAGTCCTGCCTCACTGGATTAATTTAATTCTACGACCAGGTAACAAAAATCAGGCAAGAAAGAGTAGGATGGGGAGACTGCATATTTTTGGATTGCCAGAAAGCTTTTGATACAGTACCACACAAGAATCTAGTGAAAAAGCTGGAGATGCAGGCTAGAGTGAAAGGGAAGGTACTCCACTGGATAAGGGAGTACCTAAGCAACAGAAGACAACGAGTCACTGTGAGGGGTGAGGTTTCGGAGTGGCGAGGCGTCACTAGTGGAGTCCCGCAGGGATCAGTCCTTGGACCTATACTGTTTCTGATATATGTAAATAATCTCCCAGAGGGTATAGACTCGTTCCTCTCAATGTTTGCTGATGATAAAAAAATTATGAGGAGGATTAAGACAGAGGAAGATAGTATAAGGCTACGAGATGACCTAGATAAACTGAATGAATGGTCCAACAAATGTCTACTAAAGTTCAACCGAGTAAATGAAACTAGGCAGTGGAAACAGGAGGTCAGACACAGGATACCGAATGGGAGATGAAGAACTGTATGAAACAGACAGAGAGAAAGATCTAGGAGTTGATATCACACCAAACCTGTCTCCTGAAGCCCACATAAAAAGAATAACGTCTGCGGCATATGCGAGGCTGGCTAACATCAGAACTGCCTTCAGGAACCTGTGTAAGGAATCATTCAAAACCTTGTATACCACATTTGTAAGGCCAATCCTGGAATATGCAGCCCCAGCATGGAACCCGTACCTTGTCAAGCACAAGACGAAGCTGGAAAAAGTTCAGAGGTATGCCACTAGGCTAGTCCCAGAACTAAGAGGCATGAGTTACGAGGAAAAGCTGCGTGAAATGAACCTCACGTCGCTTGAAGACTGAAGAGTAAGGGGGGAGACATGATCACTACCTACAAAATTCTCAGGGGAATTGACAGGGTAGACAAGGATGAACTATTCAACACTGGTGGTACGCGAACAAGGAGACACAGGTGGAAACTGAGTACTCACATGAGCCACAGGGACGTTAGAAAAAACTTTTTCAATGTCAGAGTAGTTAGTAAATGGAATGCATTAGGAAGTGATGTGGTGGAGGCTGACTCCATACACAGTTTCAAATGTAGATATGATAGAGCCCAATAGGCTCAGGAACCTGTACACCAGTTGATTGACAGTTGAGAGGCGGGGACCAAAGAGCTAGAGCTGAACCCCCGCAAGCACAAAATAGGTGAGTACACACACACACACACACACACACACACACACACACACACACACACACACACACACACACACACACACACACACACACACACACACACACACACACGCACACACACACACGCACGCACACACACACACACACACACACACACACACACACACACACACACACACACACACACACACACACACACACACACACACGCACACACACACACACACACACACACACACACACACACACACACACACACACGCACGCACACACACACACACACACACACACACACACACACACACACACACACAACACACACACACACACACACACACACACACGCACGCACACACACACACACACAACACGTGTACGCACGGTGAGATTATTCAATTAAGCGTCACGTTTGGATACTTAAAATCGTTAATTACAGTTTAACAAGAAACGAGTTACGGAGGACCACACTGCTTTCTCTTCAGCCACCAGGGAAGGCTGGGGGGGGGGGATGTGTTCTTCTGGGGGTGGAGTGAATACTGGGGACCGTCTGGAGGAGGGGGGGAGGGGAGGGGAGTCATACCCCTTTTTTGTAAAGGGGGGAGGGGGTGAATTGAAGAAAGGTATTCCTGTGGCCGCCACTTAGGGTTGAGGGCCTGGTAAGGTGGCGGGAAATATTCTTGAGGTGGGAGGCAGTAGTTTCTGGGGGAGGTTAAGGGATGGTAGGAGGGGGGGGATGTTTTCTTGCACCCAATGCCACTGTTCACCTGGGTTGGATAGTGGTGGAGGTATTTCGGGGGGGGAGACTGGGAGAGAGAGCGAGAGAGACTCTCTCTCTCTCTCTCTCTCTCTCTCTCTCTCTCTCTCTCTCTCTCTCTCTCTCTCTCTCTCTCTCTCTCTCTCTCTCTCTCTCTCTTTATAACGGGAGTGTCTATCACTACTTCAACTGAACCTTTCCGAAAAGGCAAATAATAAATTTGTTAAAAAGAGGAAGTAGAATAAACTACAAAATTAAGTATGAATATATATATTATATATACATACATATATATATATATATATATATATATATATATATATATATATATATATATATATATATATATATATATATATATATATGTAATAGGTTTACATGTGTGTAAACTTCCGTATTTATTTGTACTGTTTGTATTTCTTCTAAACCTGCCCCCTTCTTCTCATGTTAAGAAGGGGGCAGAAGAAGGGAACAACAGAAGAGGGGGGGCAGAAGAAGAGGGGGGGGGGGCAGAAGAAGAGGAGGGAGACAACCCCCCCACTCGAGGGTCAGGGGGTGAAGGCAGAGAAGAACACAAAGAATGGAGGAAGAAGCAGTTTTCGGCGATAAAATCGGAAACGGGAATAATTTACGATAAGATGAAGGATTTTCCGCTGGTTTTGAGGAAGAAGAAGAAGGAGGAGAAGGACATGTTCAAGTTTGTGGACGGGTGAAGAGTAACAGTAGACGGGTGAAGAGTAACAGTAGACGGGTGAAGAGTAACAGTAGACGGGTGAAGAGTAACAGTAGACGGGTGAAGAGTAACAGTAGACGGGTGAAGAGTAACAGTAGACGGGTGAAGAGTAACAGTAGACGGGTGAAGAGTAACAGTAGACGGGTGAACGGTAACAGTAGACGGGTGAACGGTAACAGTAGACGGGTGAACGGTAACAGTAGACAGGTGAAGAGTAACAGTAGACGGGTGAAGAGTAACAGTAGACGGGTGAAGAGTAACAGTAGACGGGTGAAGAGTAACAGTAGACGGGTGAACAGTAACAGTAGACAGCTGAACAGTAACAGTAGACGGGTGAACAGTAACAGTAGACAGGTGAGCTATGAGGTGCTCAACCTCACGACCGTAGGCGGATAGACCGAGCACATGATCACGACACTCAAAATACCGCGAGGAACAGCCTAATTAAACTGAGCTGAAGCTGGCGTGGATAATAGGAAACAAATGCATATATGATCAGACCGGCTCAGCTGTGGCAAGAGATGCGAGGGAGGGGGGAGGGGGGTGGGGGTGGGGGTGGGGGGTTAGGGGGAGGGGGATGGGATGACGCAACACGACAGGTGTTCTGAACACCTGTCGTGTGGACGCAACAGCGTCACCGTCCAGACAGAAGAGCCGGTGTAAGAAGCAGGGAAGATGGCCGCCGTCCGGACAGAAGGTCGGAATAACGACCTTTCTTGTCCGGACAGGATAAAAATCAGCGTCTACCGTCAGAAATCAGAATACCGAGGGAGGCATCTCCCCAGCAGTGGCTCCTAGCAAGTGCTGGGAGATGCCTCCTGTGCTGGGAGGAGCACCACATCCCAGGGTTCGAGTCCCGTCGGCTTGCTTCTCCTCACACCGTACTGTGCTTATGGAATGGGCCCCCCAAACCGCCTCCACTTTCTAACTCATTCCACCCACAACTCTTGCAATTGAAGGAGTGCTGCTTCCTTACCTCCCCCCCCCCCCCCAGCCCCCCGCCCAGCCCCCCTTCCCCCCCCTCCCAGCCCCCCTCCAGCCCCCCTCCCAGCCCCCCTCCCAGCCCCCCTCCCAGCCCCCCCCTCCCAGCCCCCTCCCAGCCCCCCTCCCAGCCCCCTCTTCCATGTCCTCTCCTGTCTCCTTTCATGTCAGGTGTTTACTTTGTGTCCATTGTGAAGATGGTTCGTGGTTCGTGTGGGAATAATTGTATTTAATTTCCAGTAAGGTAGGCTGGTGGGTTGTGGTGGCTGGGGTTGTGGTGGCTGGGGTTGTGGTGGCTGGGGTTGTGGTGGCTGGGGTTGTGGTGGCTGGGGTTGTGGTGGCTGGGGTTGTGGTTGCTGGGGTTGTGGTGGCTGGGGGGTTGTGGTGGCTGTGGGGTTGACGTGGGTGGGGTTGTGGTGGCTAGGGCGTTGTGGTGGTTGGGGTTGTGGTGGGTGGGGCGTTGTGGTGGTTGGGGTTGTGGTGGGTGGGGTTGTGGTGGCTGGGGGGTTGTGGTGGCTGGAGTTGTGGTGGCTGGAGTTGTGGTGGCTGGGGGGTTGTGGTGGCTGGGGTTGTGGTGGCTGGGGTTGTGGTGGCTGGGGTTGTGGTGGCTGGGGTTGTGGTGGCTGGGGTTGTGGTGGCTGGGGTTGTGGTGGCTGGGGTTGTGGTGGCTGGAGTTGTGGTGGCTGGGGGGTTGTGGTGGCTGGGGGGTTGTGGTGGCTGTGGGGTTGACGTGGGTGGGGTTGTGGTGGCTGGGGCGTTGTGGTGGTTGGGGTTTGTGGTGGGTGGGGCGTTGTGGTGGTTGGGGTTGTGGTGGGGTGGGTTTGTGGTGGGTGGGGCGTTGTGGTGGTTGGGGTTGTGGTGGGTAGGGTTGTGGTGGTTGGGGTTGTGGTGGTTGGGGTTGTGGTGGCTGGGGTTGTGGTGGGTGGGGTTGTGGTGAGTGGGGTTGTGGTGGGTGGGGTTGTGGTGGGTGGGGTTGTGGTGGGTGGGGGGTTGTGGTGGTTGGGGTTGTGGTGGGTGGGGTTGTGGTGGCTGGGGTTGTGGTGGTTGGGGTTGTGGTGGCTGGGGTTGTGGTGGTTGGGGTTGTGGTGGCTGGGGTTGTGGTGGCAGGGGTTGTGGTGGGTAGGGTTGTAGTGGGTGGGGTTGTGGTGGCTGGAGTTGTGGTGGGTGGGGTTGTGGTGACAGGGGTTGTGGTGGGTGGGGTTGTGGTGGCTGGGGTTGTGGTGGATGGAGTTGTGGTGAGTGGGGTTGTGGTGGCTGGGGTTGTGGTGATGGTTGGGGTTGTGGTGGCTGGGGTTATGGTGACTGGTGTTGTGGTGACTGGGGTTGTAGTGACTGGGGTTGTGGTGACTGGGGTTGTGGTGACTGGGGTTGTGGTGACTGGGGTTGTGGTGACTGGGGTTGTAGTGGCTGGGGTTGTGGTGGGTGGGGTTGTGGTGGCTGGGGTTGTGGTGACTGGTGTTGTGGTGACTGGGGTTGTGGTGACTGAGGTTGTGGTGACTGGGGTTGTGGTGGGTGGGGTTGTGGTGACTGGGGTTGTAGTGACTGGGGTTGTGGTGGATAGGGTTGTGGTGACTGGGGTTGTAGTGACTGGGGTTGTGGTGACTGGGGTTGTAGTGACTGGGGTTGTGGTGACTGGGGTTGTGGTGGCTAGGGTTGTGGTGACTGGGGTTGTAGTGACTGGGGTTGTTGTGACTGGGGTTGTTGTGACTGGGGTTGTGGTGACTGGGGTTGTGGTGGTTGGGGTTGTGGTGACTGGGGTTGTGGTGACTGGGGTTGTTGTGACTGGGGTTGTGGTGACTGGGGTTGTGGTGACTGGGGTTGTTGTGACTGGGGTTGTGGTGACTGGGGTTGTGGTGGTTGGGGTTGTGGTGACTGAGGTTGTAGTGACTGGGGTTGTTGTGACTGGGGTTGTGGTGACTGGGGTTGTTGTGACTGGGGTTGTTGTGACTGGGTTGTGATGACTGGGGTTGTAGTGGTTGGGGTTGTGGTGACTGGGGTTGTAGTGACTGGGGTTGTTGTGGCTGGGGTTATAGTGACTGGGGTTATAGTGACAGGGGTTATAGTGACTGGGGTTATAGTGACTGGGGTTGTGGTGACTGGGGTTGTGGTGGCTAGGGTTGTGGTGACTGGGGTTGTAGTGACTGGGGTTGTTGTGGCTGGGGTTATAGTGACTGGGGTTGTAGTGACTGGGGTTGTTGTGGCTGGGGTTATAGTGACTGGGGTTATAGTGACAGGGGTTATAGTGACTGGGGTTGTTGTGACTGGGGTTGTGGTGACTAGGGTTGTGGTGACTGGGGTTGTGGTGACTGGGGTTATAGTGACTGGGGTTATAGTGACTGGGGTTATAGTGACTGGGGTTATAGTGACAGGGGTTATAGTGACTGGGGTTATAGTGACTGGGGTTATAGTGACAGGGATTATAGTGACTGGGGTTATAGTGACTGGGGTTATAGTGACTGGGGTTATAGTGACAGGGATTATAGTGACTGGGGTTATAGTGACTGGGATTATGGTGACTGGGGTTATGGTGACTGGGGTTATTGTGACTGGGGTTATGGTGACAGGGGTTATAGTGACTGGGGTTGTAGTTGCTGAGGTTATGGTGTCTAGGGTTACGTTAAAACCGTAAATGTTAAGTGTAAAAGTGTTAAGTTATGGTTGTGTGAGGAGGAACAAGTGTGCGGGGTGCAGCAGACAGCGGCGGGGCCCGACAAAGCGTTGTCATCACTGGTCAAGCCGCCGCCGCGGACAGCTTATAAGGGCTACACTTTCTTCAGCAGATCTGAGTCTTTTAAAAGTTTCTGGGGCTGGGAGACGCTGGCCGAACCCTCCACCTGTTAACAGGAGGCAACGGTGCTTCCTGCTAATCAACGGAACCACTAACAAAGTAACAAAAAATATATATATATATATAAGAAAAGAGTGGAGTTGGGGTAGCAGTATAACCAAGTCATGACCAGTGATGACCACGCCTGGGCGACTTTCACCGGTGCCACGTCGAGAACACACACCACCTTAACATAAATAACATGAATAACATCAATAACGTCTAGTTTCTGGACGCTCATTCACTGTCCCTGGTCAGGGATGTTAAATAACGACTATAATGACAATACGATAAGGCACTGTCCACTGCAAGCCGCCAATGGTAGCTATATATCACTGTCCGCTCCGCCTCCAAGTTCCTAAACGATCACAGGGTATATATATATATAACGACTACTTCAGGCAAACACTTCAGCCCAATTTCCGTTGCAATAGCAATAATCAATCACAAATATAATCCCAGGAGAGAGAGAGGGGGCGCGGAGGGCTATGTGCGGGGTCACATCGTCCTCAAACTCCGCTTCTTAAACTTGAAGAAGAAAAATGGCGTCTCTCACCTTGGAGTGATCGAGAACACTAGCTCACTGTGGAGTCTGGGAGAGAAGTATCTTGGCGCCAGCCTTGGACCTTCCTTATATACCTCCCTACTTTCAGTATGCGCTCCTGGTACTTGTGGCGACGTGAAAAAGGAATCATAAAAATACTCACTCAAGGTTAGTTCGCGGATTGGCCACTGAGAGGCGAGGGTGCCTCTGACGTCACGTAAAATAAGTGAAGGCCCTGTTGGTCTCTGCGCATGCTCGATGCCCAGCTAGTCAATAATATCTGCATGAATCGAAAGAAACCTCTCTCTTAAGACTTTTGAAAACATATGTATATTTAGAATAATACGCTGAAATTAACAAGCCGTTATTATCATTTAGCAAAATGCAGTATTGTTGATAACTAACTAACGGATTCGTACGTCCGGCAGCGGGGTGTGGGTCGGAATGAGGTCTAGAGAGGCGAGCGGAGGGCATCAACAGCCCAGCCAGCTCATTCTCCCGTGGGCAGCCGTCGGGAGACGTTCTCTCGTGGCGCGGTACACTCACGCGCTCCTCAACCTTATTTCAACATTTTCGCTCCAGAACTTAAGCAGTTAACAAAAGCGAGAGATCTTAAGTTGTTACATATAATGTGTTATGTTTAGCCATTGAACTTTGTTAAATTTTATGGAAAAATTTATTTCTTAATTATGGTGTGTTAAATGGTCAGACTGGTGAGAGTAAATGCCCGCAGACACTCACAAACTGGTGAGAGTAACTGCCCGCAGACACTCACAAACTGGTGAGAGTAATTGCCAGCAGACACTCAGACTGGTGAGAGTAACTGCCAGCAGACACTCAGACTGGTGAGAGTATCTGCCAGCAGACACTCACAGACTGGTGAGAGTAACTGCCCGCAGGCACTCACAGACTGGTGAGAGTCACTGACCGCAGACACTCACACTGGTGAGAGTAACTGCCCGCAGACACTCACAAACTGGTGAGAGTAACTGCCCGCAGACACAGACTGGTGAGAGTAACTGCCCGCAGACACTCACAGACTGGTGAGAGTAATTGCCCGCAGACACAGACTGGTGAGAGTAACTGCCCGCAGACACTCACAGACTGGTGAGAGTAATTGCCCGCAGACACTCAGACGTGAGAGTAACTGCCAGCAGACACTCAGACTGGTGAGAGTAACTGCCCGCAGACACTCACAGACTGGTGAGAGTCACTGACCGCAGACACTCACACTGGTGAGAGTAACTGCCCGCAGACACTCACAGACTGGTGAGAGTAACTGCCCGCAGACACTCACAGACTGGTGAGAGTAACTGCCCGCAGACACTCACAGACTGGTGAGAGTAACTGCCCGCAGACACTCACAGACTGGTGAGAGTAACTGCCCGCAGACACTCACAGACTGGTGAGAGTAACTGCCCGCAGACACTCACAGACTGGTGAAAGTAACTGCCCGCAGACACTCACACTGGTGAGAGTAACTGCCCGCAGACACTCACAGACTGGTGAGAGTAACTGCCCGCAGACACTCACAGACTGGTGAGAGTAACTGCCCGCAGACACTCACAGACTGGTGAAAGTAACTGCCCGCAGACACTCACAGACTGGTGAGAGTAACTGCCCGCAGACACTCACACTGGTGAGAGTAACTGCCCGCAGACACTCACAGACTGGTGAGAGTAACTGACCGCAGACACTCACAGACTGGTGAGAGTAACTGACCGCAGACACTCATAGACTGGTGAGAGTAACTGACCGCAGACACTCACACTGGTGAGAGTAACTGCCCGCAGACACTCACAGACTGGTGAGAGTAACTGACCGCAGACACTCAGACTGGTGAGAGTATCTGCCAGCAGACACTCACAGACTGGTGAGAGTAACTGCCCGCAGACACTCACAGACTGGTGAGAGTAACTGCCCGCAGACACTCACAGACTGGTGAGAGTAACTGCCCGCAGACACTCACAGACTGGTGAGAGTAACTGCCCGCAAACACTCACAGACTGGTGAGAGTAACTGACCGCAGACACTCACAGACTGGTGAGAGTAACTGACCGCAGACACTCACAGACTGGTGAGAGTCACATGGATAGTTTTGTCCGGGTTAATTCACAGAACGTAAAAATTAATTAAAACTTATGTTAGGACAAGTAAGTTAACCAAGTTAACTTGGTTAAATGAACTAAGTTAACGCTCTGAAGTAAACTAGTCAATACTGTGAGTTAGTTGTTGATGGTTAACTTAGTCTGTGGGCAGGTCAACAATGATGCAACTCAGCTACACGAATGTTGGAGTTTAGCTCCTGGGCCCCATTATGCACCTCTAACTCTTTCCATTACCACTCGTAGGAGAGGAATTAACAACCATCCACATTATGGGTATGGTGTCCACCACCACCCACATTATGGGGTATGGTGTCCACCACCACCCACATTATGGGGTATGGTGTCCACCACCACCCACATTATGGGGTATGGTGTCCACCACCACCCACATTATGGGGTATGGTGTCCACCACCACCTGTCGGAAAATCCGACACCATTTAATAATATACAGACAGATAATAAGTGCTGCTGTATTACCAACAAGTTACCCATAGAAAACGTAACTTGTAGTGGAATTACCATCTAAAGAAAACGGGATATCATCACCACATACTATTATAATTCACCAGCTATTCTGCTGGGAATTATTCTTAAATACATTAGTCTTTGGACTTTACCATCATAAAAACATCTTATATAAATTAACTTAATTATCAATATTAAAGTAGAGTAAATGTGACCCTTCTATCACGTTCTGAAATCTGGACAATGTAAGCCAGGCGTCAGAGTGGAGGAAGGAGGGCAGCCATTGTTGTTTTTATTGAGACCAGAGGCTCACACGGGAGCAAATTCGGCTCCTGTTAAATTTACTTGGACGTAGTGTTATGGAACCCAAAGGTGTACCATTGTCAACACGCTGTCTACAAATTCAAGTTAAGTGTCTATCCGAAACCCGTTTATCATTCATTTATGGCCATTAATGTCAGGATATAGGGTTAGCCGGTTAGAACGCGAAATCGCCTCATACTAAAGGTAATTAAGCCAGGTCTTTAATGTTCCATGTACTGTATAGTGTTTTCTCTGATATAGCTTGTCATATATAGGATTCTGGCTTCACAGCTAGCGCACTTTTGACAGGTCAAGACGAGGATGCAAGATTATGTGCACCAGTTACTGGGTGTTAGAAGCTACCTCAAAGAGGATAATTTGGTGTCTACACTCTAGTTATACCTGGTGGACTAACCTGCTGTACTATAAGAGAAGGAACCTCATCAATGTATGTAGCTATTACTGTAATTTGATTGGCTGCATATGTTTAATATAAACCCCCCCTAATGTGTAGAGGATCGATTTGTGAGATTAAGAGATTATTGCAGAAATACAGTCCACTTATCATTATACAAATTGCTATCGAAGTATACAAATTAACGTAAATATAAATTCATATAAATTAAACAAATATAAATCTCACAGGTCGGTACCCACATTATTTGGTCATCTTCGAACCGGATGACGGATTATTTGATCCTTTGAACCCACATTTGGTCATCTTAGTACCGGATGAGCCAGTTAACCAGTGGATTCATTAAATATACTAGTGCAGTGTTATTTAAACAAGGCCAGCCAGTCAAAGACAGCGGCGAAGCCTCGAGGGAGCTCAGGAGCCTCCCTCAACTGAGTTCAGCCTCATCAGCGGTTTCATGCACACCCACAGATATTTGGTGGCGTGTTATTTCGTGAAATGACAGCGCTAATATTGAAGCCAGCCAATTAGTGACTGTGTCTTCGCGAGATTGTTCACGGATTTCGTGGTGTTACATTTCGCGAGAGATTATCTACGAATTTTGTGGACTTTATTTCGCGAGGTCACTAATAATATTTAATACTTCTAGATAATATTAGAAGTTTCATAGAGGCTAATTAAGAGGCTATTAACAATAATTGTGTATATTATTTCTCCAAAATAGAGAATTATTTCATATATATTGCACTAGTGTTCACAATATAATATTTACTAATTGCCAACCCACAACAGGGTAGGATATTAACCATTGACTAGTTGAACTATTATCGTTCATCCTAGTCCCATTATTACCATAGTGAATGGTCCAGACCCTATTTTGGGTGTAATTTTTATCAACTCGAGTTGAGTTGTGTATATATAATAATTTACTTATGATCATTACACCTTTGAGTGATTAATTAGTGTCTCTACCATCCTAGGGTGATATAGAAGAGCTAACCTAAAGGTACTTCCAGTGACACTGGTTTATCACTCAAATCATTAGTGTGGATGATTGTATATATATAATGTGTATTAATTTTAAGTGCTAACCTCTAGTAGAGGTAGGATTATTGCCTAGTGAGTGCGGAATTTAACCCTAGGCTACCATTAGAGCTTGCTCAGTATTATGAGCAGCCCAAGTACAAGTCCCACAAGGCTTCACCAACGAGCCAGTATGGATAATGCAGGGAGAATGAAAAGAACCCTTGCAGGTCTTAAAGGCCACTTAACAAGACAGATCAAGAAATGTGAAGATTTGTCACAACAATCAACAGATGATTATGCTGACCTGGAAAGCTATTATCAAGCAGCTGCAGGTAAATTTGAGCAAATCAAATGTCAAATAGCAACATATGTGGCTGAACTTGCCAACACTAATTTATCAGAAACAGAAATAGACGACATTATGGTTGATCTTGCGAATTATGAAGATCACACTCAGGCCACGTTACAGCCTTATGTCAAATTAATTGCCCAGAACAAGGCAACAGCAACAACAACAACAGTTGCATCTAATACGAGTCAAGCAGAAGCTCGACTCCCTCCAATTAATTTACCCACTTTCTCAGGAAAAGATGAGGAAGATTGGGATGAATTTTGGAACAAATTCGTTGACCTTGTAGACTCAAAACAATCTTTACCAAAGAGTAGTAAATTCTCTTATTTGCAAGGCCAATTATCAGGTGAGGCTAAAACAGTAGTATCCCATCTGAGATTAACTAATGACGGCTATGATCTGGCAGTAAAACTCCTCAAGGATAATTATGCTGATCCAGAAGTAAGAACATCACATTTAGTTCATGAGCTGTTGCATTTACCCCCACCGGAGGCTTCAGCTGATTCACTCCAAGTCTTCAAGCTGGAGGTAGAATCATTGATCAATGCCCTCAGCCTGACAGCAGATACAAACGGGGCTGAGTGGGTCTTGAAAATAATTGTCCAGGAGAAAATACCTAGGGACATATTGAGACAAATGAGTACTCATTACAATAAAAGTATCTTATCCATGAATGAAATATCTGAAGGTTTAAAGTCAGTAGTTCATCAATTACGAACACATGACAAATTAAAACCACCAAGTAAACCCTCAGAAACTAATAATAGTAAACCACAGAGTACCAAAGGTACTCCAAATCAATCTAGACAATATAATTCAACACCAAAGTGGAACAGTGGCAGTGTGGGCGTATATGCAGTTGGACCCTCCAAGCCTATAGTTACTGTGTCACCCAAGAACGTGACACCAAAGGGTACTGGAAGCTATGGAACGTGTTTGTTCTGCAATGAGAAACATTCAATGTACCACTGCTCTAATTTTCCTGATAGTGACGCCCGTGTTGAGCGACTCAAAGATTTGCAACATTGCACGAGGTGCCTCAGGAAACATAACATCAACGACTGTGATACCCAATTACACACCTGTAATAGGTGTAACAAAGGTCAGCACCATGCAGCATTGTGCAGAGACACCAAAACAACGTCTCCAAACCCCAAGGTGGAAGATAGCATTCCCACCACAGTACAGTACTGCAAGGTGCAACCAACAAAGAGTGTCCAATCGGCAAAGTCTAAAGGTAATACGACTTTGCCTACTGCCCAAATTACCATCCTGAATAAGAGGGCCAAGGTCTATACCCGTGGGTTGTTTGACCAAGGATCCCAGAGAACATATATCACTAAAAAGTTGGCAGATGAATTACAATTAAGGCCTGTAGCCCAGATGTCATTCAACATCTCAGGGTTTGTAACAGATGCAGGACCTCAAGTCTACCAGGTGGTACAACCATCAGTACGCTTAGGCAGGTACGTCTGTCGAGTACAAGCCATTGTGGTGGACAAAATACCAGTAGACCTACAAGTTCAAGGTCTGAGAGCAACAGCCAAATTCCTGAGAAATAGAGGAATAAAATTGGCAGATAATATAAAGTCTGATCACCTCACCGACTTCGGTCTCCTTGTAGGGACAGACTATTGCCATCGATTCATCGGTAGCCCTACTAAATATCAGGGTATAACCATGTTAAACTCTGCAGGAGGTAAATTACTCTCAGGCCCAGTATCAAGCCTGAGGAGACCTATGCCTGCAGATAAACAATACCAGTAGAAATCTAAATTTGTCAGCTGATTATATTTCTCCAGTAGCATTATACTAAGGAGATTACAGCTGACTATAGTAACAGAGGTTGATGTTAGTATCATCATTTGAAGCTGAAGATGAGTTCATGAGGCCTCAGTGGCAAATCAGTGAACAGTAGCCTAAACCAGCTACAAGTCACTGCGACCAATGTCACTGAACCCACTGCAGTCTCAGAACCATACTTTACTTTAATGATGAGCTATTCAATCTTCTGAATCAATTAACTAAATTAAACCCCAATAAATCTGATGACTGATTTGATACATTTATTATTTAATCAAGATGTATTCCATGGGCCTCAGTGTTTATATATCAGTGACCAGTTACCTGAACAAACTTCAAGTTATATCTATGTCACTGATCTCACTGCAGTCCCTGAATCATACTTGACTGTAGTACTTGATCACATCCAGTCTTCTGGGTTAAATAATATGTAATAAGGCTTGAATATTAGCCTTTCAAGAGTTGACAGGGAAATGAAATCGCATTAGACTTCTAACCCTTGCAACTCTAGTACGGGACATCCGTCCTGTACGAACAGACGCACAAATGTGTGATTACTAACTACTAACATCAAATTAATCTAATAATTCGAAGGAGGAGTATCGGTGTTCGTCTGTTCTAATTAGGACTTCGACCCGTGAGCAGCCCCTGGGGAATTATGTCGGAAAATCCGACACCATTTAATAATATACAGACAGATAATAAGTGCTGCTGTATTACCAACAAGTTACCCATAGAAAACGTAACTTGTAGTGGAATTACCATCTAAAGAAAACGGGATATCATCACCACATACTATTATAATTCACCAGCTATTCTGCTGGGAATTATTCTTAAATACATTAGTCTTTGGACTTTACCATCATAAAAACATCTTATATAAATTAACTTAATTATCAATATTAAAGTAGAGTAAATGTGACCCTTCTATCACGTTCTGAAATCTGGACAATGTAAGCCAGGCGTCAGAGTGGAGGAAGGAGGGCAGCCATTGTTGTTTTTATTGAGACCAGAGGCTCACACGGGAGCAAATTCGGCTCCTGTTAAATTTACTTGGACGTAGTGTTATGGAACCCAAAGGTGTACCATTGTCAACACGCTGTCTACAAATTCAAGTTAAGTGTCTATCCGAAACCCGTTTATCATTCATTTATGGCCATTAATGTCAGGATATAGGGTTAGCCGGTTAGAACGCGAAATCGCCTCATACTAAAGGTAATTAAGCCAGGTCTTTAATGTTCCATGTACTGTATAGTGTTTTCTCTGATATAGCTTGTCATATATAGGATTCTGGCTTCACAGCTAGCGCACTTTTGACAGGTCAAGACGAGGATGCAAGATTATGTGCACCAGTTACTGGGTGATAGAAGCTACCTCAAAGAGGATAATTTGGTGTCTACACTCTAGTTATACCTGGTGGACTAACCTGCTGTACTATAAGAGAAGGAACCTCATCAATGTATGTAGCTATTACTGTAATTTGATTGGCTGCATATGTTTAATATAAACCCCCCCTAATGTGTAGAGGATCGATTTGTGAGATTAAGAGATTATTGCAGAAATACAGTCCACTTATCATTATACAAATTGCTATCGAAGTATACAAATTAACGTAAATATAAATTCATATAAATTAAACAAATATAAATCTCACAGGTCGGTTCCCACACCACCCACATTATGGGGTATGGTGTCCACCACCACCCACATCATGGGGTATGGTGTCCACCACCACCCACATTATGGGGTATGGTGTCCACCACCACCCACATTATGGGGTATGGTGTCCACTACCACCCACATTATGGGGTATGGTGTCCACCACCACCCACATTATGGGGTATGGTGTCCACCACCACCCACATTATGGGGTATGGTGTCCACCACCACCCACATTATGGGGTATGGTGTCCACCACCACCCACATTATGGGGTATTGTGTCCACCACCACCACCCACATTATGGGGTATGGTGTCCACCACCACCCACATTATGGGGTATGGTGTCCACTACCACCCACATTATGGGGTATGGTGTCCACCACCACCCACATTATGGGGTATGGTGTCCACTACCACCCACATTATGGGGTATGGTGTCCACCACCACCCACATTATGGGGTATTGTGTCCACCACCACCACCCACATTATGGGGTATGGTGTCCACCACCACCCACATTATGGGGTATGGTGTCCACTACCACCCACATTATGGGGTATGGTGTCCACCACCACCCACATAATGCTGTATGGTGTCCACCACCACCCACATCATGGTGTATGGTGTCCACCACCACCCACATATGGGTATGGTGTCCACCACCACCCACATCATGCTGTATGGTGTCCACCACCACCCACATCATGGGTATGGTGTCCACCACCACCCACATCATGCTGTATGGTGTCCACCCCCACCCACATCATGGGTATGGTGTCCACCACCACCCACATCATGGGTATGGTGTCCACCACCACCCACATTATGGGGTATGGTGTCCACCACCACCCACATAATGCTGTATGGTGTCCACCACCACCCACATCATGGGTATGGTGTCCACTACCACCCACATTATGGGGTATGGTGTCCACTACCACCCACATCATGGGTATGGTGTCCACTACCACCCACATCATGGGTATGGTGTCCACTACCACCCACATCATGGGTATGGTGTCCACCACCACCCACATCATGGGTATGGTGTCCACCACCACCCACATCATGGGTATGGTGTCCACCACCACCCACATTATGGGGTATGGTGTCCACTACCACCCACATCATGGGTATGGTGTCCACCACCACCCACATTATGGGGTATGGTGTCCACCACCACCCACATCATGGGTATGGTGTCCACCACCACCCACATCATGGGTATGGTGTCCACCACCACCCACATCATGGGTATGGTGTCCACCACCACCCACATTATGGGGTATGGTGTCTAACCCCCCCCCCCATCGCAGGACCAGTACGGCTTGCATAATAAACGAACTCAAGTCTTCAGAGGGTTCCAACAATATTTATCACCGTCGCCATCCAAGCTTTTATCGCTTCTCTTTAAGTCTTTTAAAGAAATATAAACCCATTAAACAGGCACTCTCGTATAGACCTGGTACTCAGGCCTCGGTCATCATGTACTCACAGATGTACTCCCTATTATCCTGGGTTACCTTGGATTATTAGTGATAAGTTAAGGATAGGATCAGGTGGATTAATTGAATAGGTTAGGATAAGATCAGTTAGCCTAATTGGTAGATTTTGATCGATTAAATTGTGATAATTGATAGCTTAGGATAGGTTAAGTTTGGTAAATTTATGGATTATGATAGGATACGTTAGGTTCATTGATTGATTAGGATAGGATAAATTGGGTTTATTGTTAGATTAGGACAGGGAAAATTTGAATTAATTAATAGATTGAAATATGATAAGTTGGGTTAATTGGAAGAGTAAGATAAAGTAAGTTGCTTTAATTGATAGATTAGGATAGGTTAATTTGGGCTAAATTATTGAGTAGCATAGTATAAGTTAACTGATAGATTAGGAAACGATAAGTTGGATTAACTGATAGACTATGATACGTTAAGTTGGGTTAATTGATAAATTAGGATAGAATAAATTGGGTTAATTGATAGATTATGATGCAATAAGTTGGGGCACCTATAAGGTTGTTAATAAGTTGGGGCACCTATAAGGTTGTTATGTTGGGTTATAAGGCTGTTATGATATAATTACAGTTATAAATAAGGTTATAGTTACGACCCTCGGTTAAGACAGTATCAGTATCAGATAATAAGGCAGTATCAGTTAATAAGGCAGTATCAATATCAGTTAATAAGACAGTATCAGTATCAGTTAATAACACAGTATCAGTATCAGTTAATAAGGCAGTATCAGTATCGGTTAATAAGGCAGTATCAGTATCAGATAATAATACAGTATCAGTATCGGTTAATAAGACAGTATCAGTATCAGATAATAAGACAGTATCAGTATCGGTTAATAAGGCAGTATCAGTATCAGATAATAAGACAGTATCAGTATCAGTTAATAAGACAGTATCAGTATCAGTTAATAAGGCAGTATCAGTATCGGTTAATAAGGCAGTATCAGTATCAGTTAATAAGGCAGTATCAGTATCAGTTAATAAGGCAGTATCAGTATCAGTTAATAAGGCAGTATCAGTATCAGTTAATAAGGCAGTATCAGTATCAGTTAATAAGGCAGTATCAGTATCAGTTAATAAGGCAGTATCAGTATCAGTTAATAAGGCAGTATCAGTATCAGTTAATAAGGCAGTATCAGTTAATAAGGCAGTATCAGTATCAGTTAATAAGGCAGTATCAGTATCAGTTAATAAGGCAGTATCAGTATCAGTACATTATTGATGTTTTGCAGACCAGGAGCGTTGTTGTGGTGCAGTATGGTTAGCAACGCTGCAGAAAGGCTATTAACGTTGCAGGTTGTTAACGTTGCAGGAAGGCTACTAACGTTGCAGGAAGGCTACTAACGTTGCAGGAAGGCTACTAACGTTGCAGGAAGGCTACTAACGTTGCAGGAAGGCTACTAACGTTGCAAAAAGGCTACTAACGTTGCAGGAAGGCTACTAACGCTGCAGGAAGGCTACTAACGCTGCAGGAAGGCTACTAACGCTGCATGAAGGCTACTAACGCTGCAGGAAGGTTACTAACGTTGCAGGAAGGCTACTAACGCTGCAGGAAGGTTACTAACGTTGCAGGAAGGCTACTAACGCTGCAGGAAGGCTACTAACGCTGCAGGAAGGTTACTAACGCTGCAGGAAGGCTACTAACGCTGCAGGAAGGTTACTAACGCTGCAGGAAGGCTACTAACGCTGCAGGAAGGTTACTAACGTTGCAGGAAGGCTACTAACGCTGCAGGAAGGCTACTAACGCTGCAGGAAGGTTACTAACGCTGCAGGAAGGCTACTAACGCTGCAGGAAGGTTACTAACGCTGCAGGAAGGCTACTAACGCTGCAGGAAGGTTACTAACGTGGCAGGAAGGCTACTAACGCTGCAGGAAGGCTACTAACGCTGCAGGAAGGTTACTAACGTTGCAGGAAGGCTACTAACGCTGCAGGAAGGTTACTAACGTTGCAGGAAGGCTACTAACGCTGCAGGAAGGTTACTAACGCTGCAGGAAGGTTACTAACGCTGCAGGAAGGTTACTAACGCTGCAGGAAGGTTACTAACGCTGCAAGAAGGTTACTAACGTTGCAGGAAGGCTACTAACGCTGCAGGAAGGCTACTAACGCTGCAGGAAGGTTACTAACGCTGCAGGAAGGCTACTAACGCTGCAGGAAGGTTACTAACGTTGCAGGAAGGCTACTAACGCTGCAGGAAGGTTACTAACAATGCAGGAAGGTTACGAACGTTGCAGGAAGGTTACAAACGCTGCAGGAAGGTTACTAACGCTGAAGGAAAGCTACTAACGCTGCAGGAAGGTTACTAACGTTGCAGGAAGGCTACTAACGCTGCAGGAAGGTTACTAACGCTGCAGGAAGGTTACTAACGTTGCAGGAAGGCTACTAACGCTGCAGGAAGGCTACTAACGCTGCAGGAAGGTTACTAACGTTGCAGGAAGGCTACTAACGCTGCAGGAAGGTTACTAACGTTGCAGGAAGGTTACTAACGTTGCAGGAAGGTTACTAACGCTGCAGGAAGGTTACTAACGTTGCAGGAAGGCTACTAACGTTGCAGGAAGGTTACTAACGTTGCAGGAAGGTTACTAACGTTGCAGGAAGGTTACTAACGTTGAAGGAAGGCTACTAACGTTGCAGGAAGGTTACTAACGTTGCAGGAAGGTTACTAACGTTGCAGGAAGGCTACTAACGCTGCAGGAAGGCTACTAACGCTGCAGGAAGGTTACTACCGTTGCAGGAAGGCTACTAACGCTGCAGGAAGGTTACTAACGCTGCAGGAAGGCTACTAACGTTGCAGGAAGGCTACTAACGCTGCAGGAAGGCTACTAACATTGCAGGAAGGCTACTAACGTTGCAGAAAGGCTACTAACGTTGCAGGAAGGCTACTAACGTTGCAGGAAGGCTACTAACGCTGCAGGAAGGCTACTAACGCTGCAGGAAGGCTACTAACGCTGCAGGAAGGCTACTAACGCTGCAGGAAGGCTACTAACGCTGCAGGAAGGCTACTAACGCTGCAGGAAGGCTACTAACGCTGATGGAAGGTTACTAACGCTGCAGGAAGGTTACTAACGCTGCAAGAAGGTTACTAACGTTTCAGGAAGGTTACTAACGCTGCAGGAAGGTTACTAACGTTGCAGGAAGGTTACGAACGTTGCAGGAAGGTTACTAACGTTGCAGGAAGGTTACTAACGCTGCAGGAAGGTTACTAACGCTGCAGGAAGGCTACTAACGCTGCAGGAAGGTTACTAACGTTGCAGGAAGGCTACTAACGCTGCAGGAAGGTTACTAATGTTGCAGGAAGGCTACTAACGTTGCAGGAAGGTTACTAACGCTACAGGAAGGTTACTAACGTTGCAGGAAAGTTACTAACGTTGCAGGAAGGCTACTAACGCTGCAGGAAGGTTACTAACGTTGCAGGAAGGCTACTAACGTTGCAGGAAGGTTACTAACGTTGCAGGAAGGCTACTAACGCTGCAGGAAGGTTACTAACGCTGCAGGAAGGCTACTAACGCTGCAGGAAGGTTACTAACGTTGCAGGAAGGCTACTAACGTTGCAGGAAGGTTACTAACGCTGCAGGAAGGTTACTAACAATGCAGGAAGGTTACTAACGTTGCAGGAAGGCTACTAACGCTACAGGAAGGCTACTAACGCTGCAGGAAGGCTACTAACGTTGCAGGAAGGCTACTAACATTGCAGGAAGGCTACTAACGCTGCAGGAAGGCTACTAACGTTGCAGGAAGGCTACTAACGTTGCAGGAAGGCTACTAACGCTGCAGGAAGGCTACTAACGCTGCAGGAAGGCTACTAACGTTGCAGGAAGGCTACTAACATTGCAGGAAGGTTACTAACGTTGCAGGAAGGTTACTAACGTTGCAGGAAGGCTACTAACGCTGCAGGAAGGCTACTAACGCTGCAGGAAGGCTACTAACGCGGCAGGAAGGTTACTAACGTTGCAGGAAGGCTACTAACGCTGCAGGAAGGCTACTAACGCTGCAGGAAGGCTACTAACGCTGCAGGAAGGTTACTAACGTTGCAGGAAGGCTACTAACGCTGCAGGAAGGCTACTAACGCTGCAGGAAGGCTACTAACGCTGCAGGAAGGCTACTAACGTTGCAGGAAGGCTACTAACATTGCAGGAAGGTTACTAACGTTGCAGGAAGGCTACTAACGTTGCAGGAAGGTTACTAACGTTGCAGGAAGGCTACTAACGTTACAGGAAGGCTACTAACGCTGCAGGAAGGCTACTAACGCTGCAGGATCATAACTAAGGGTAGAGACAAGGTAACCTCTTGCGTGGTGTTGACCAGAGGGCGCCAAGGACACAGTGACCGGGCCCTCACTCCTGTGTTGTCAAGGGCGAGGCTGCGGCCAGGCGGTCACCCTCCAGTGACTGGCCTTAACCTGACGGATGACCTGGCACCCCCACAGTGCCTCAGGTTCCCCAGGTGCCCCCCCAGGTGCCCCAGGTGCCCCAGGTGCCCCAGGTGCCCCAGGTGCCCCCCCAGGTGCCCCAGGTGCCCCAGGTGCCCCCCCAGGTGCCCCAGATGCCCCAGGTGCCCCCCCAGGTGCCCCCCCAGGTGCCCCAGGTGCCCCAAGTGACCCCCCAGGTGCCCCCCAGGTGCCCCAGGTGCCCCCCCAGGTGCCCCCCCCCCAGGTGCCCCAGGTGCCCCAGGTGCCCCAGGTGCCCCAGGTGACCCCCCAGGTGCCCCAGGTGCCCCAGGTGCCCCCCCAGGTGCCCCCCCAGGTGCCCCAGGTGCCCCACTTGGATGTGTATATAAAGTGTAGGTGACAGTTCATCAAATGGGAAACATAATGCCGTATGGGAAATTGTATTGAAATATATACATCGTCATTGGTGGGGAGGTATGTATACTTCTCATGTGTATACATCGTCATTGCTGGGGAGGTATGTATACTTCTCATGTGTATACATCGTCATTGCTGGGGAGGTATGTATACTTCTCATGTGTATACATCGTCATTGCTGGGGAGGTATGTATACTTCTCATGTGTATATACCTGGTGCTGGGGAGGTATGTATACTTCTCATGTGTATATACCTGGTGCTGGGGAGGTATGTATACTTCTCATGTGTATATACATGGTGCTGGGGAGGTATGTATACTTCTCATTTGTATACATCGTCATTGCTGGGGAGGTATGTATACTTCTCATGTGTATATACATGGTGCTGAGATGGTCGTGAAGAGTGTAAAGGTTCTCGTGTAGCCCGCTGTGGCAACTCATTCATTTTTACATCAGTATCGTGCATATCGTGAACATATCTCTCCTGAGTTTCTCCTTTTTTTCTCCCCTGGTGTTATAACGTTTACGTGTGTATGGTTATATGTGTGTTCTTATTCTTATTATTATTAACATCTTTATTGACAAAATTTAATTACAATTTTGCCTAATCTGAGGAATTCAGTTAAGTCTTATTAAAGTGAGGATAATGCTGGTATTCACTGTCACACAGGACAGAGGGTCATATACAAGACAATAAGTCTAAACTGTAGGCTGAAGCACATATATATATCATGGTTACAATCAATGTTTTTATGTATGAATATGTAAATACAACTTTCTATTGTGCACTGCCACACAAGGGCAGGGATGGGTTCATAAAAATGCAGCTTAAAAATTATATAAATAGAATTGTTCTTCATTCTTTAAAATGGACAAGCAAATTTTGGATAAATTGTAAGGATGTCGTCCAGAACACCTGAGTCAATGAAATAGTTACACAGTTGGTGGTACAAGAGGCCAGGAGGTCTAAAGTCTTTAACGGTTTCACATTCAACAATACAATATAGTGTTCTAGTGAATGCATTAAGTTCATTCCATTTTAACCACTACTCTCACCCTAAAAGAAAACTAAACATCTCTGTGACTGATCTGAGTGTCCAGCTTCCACCCATGTCCCCTCGTTCTCTTACTATTACGTGTGAACTTTTCATCTATTTCCACTTTGTCAATTGTCTTGAGTATTTTATACGATTCTATCATATCCCCTCTCTCCCTTCTTTTTTCTAGTGTTATAAGGTTCAATTCCTTCAGGCGTTCTTCATATCCCCATTTCTCGTAACTCTGGGACGAGCCTCGTCGCAAACTTCTGAACATTTTCCGGTTTCCTTATGTGTTTCTTCAGATGGGGACTCCATGATGGCGCGGCA
>NW_025558680.1:0-13207 GCF_020424385.1 Procambarus clarkii | reverse complement strand
AGATAAGAGGTTCCTGCCGAGTCTTGAGAACATCTGAAAATTGAGCTTTGACTAGACTGGAAATATTTATTGTTGATCGAAACAGTTCGCAACATTGTAACCGGTTGCTAATTGATTGCTTCTTTCATGATTTGTCGTGGATTATATATTATACCTGGATTAATGTCTCTTTTATGTCTCACGAGAGAGACATAAAAACTGCAACACATTGGTATTTGCTCTTGCAAATGAGATTTTGGTTAGTACTCACCTAGTTGTATGAGTTGAGGATGAACCACAGCTCCTGGGTTGCCCTAGAAAGTTTATTTTGTGATTTTTTGAATCTTAATATCTGCCATTATCCTTCCTCTCGACTCCCAATCGAGGGATCCGGATGTATTCTCACGGCAGAACAGCAAGAAGTGAATTAGGAAATATTTTTTTTTTTTTTTTTGTATTGGTGATCAGGAATTGTGTATTTGATGTCTTTCCGTAGCACTCAACTTCGGACTGTGGAAAGGATGGGGAGATAGAGGGATGGGGAGATGAAATTCGGCAGAGTAAATGTCGAGCAAAGAATTTGTCCGACATCTGCCTATTTAGTTCCAAAGGAACACCATATTGTTGTTATTTTTGATTTGAAGGGACGACGACGTTTCGGTGTCCTGTTTAATTCGATTATTCTGGTCCAGGACGGAAGTTTTTCAGTGAAAGTTATAGTTGTAATTAAAGCTGTTTGTGCAATAGTATCAAACATTTTTATTCGTAATTTATTAAAGTTTTCTGAAGCTTCGTTCTTTAAAAAAAAAAAAAAAAACAATCAGCAATTCAGAGTAAAACAGCTTCAATAATTCCTGAAAAAAACAACAACATTGAACAATGACCAACAAATTCTGAACCCCCCCCCCCCCCCCCTCCTTCGTCCTTTTCCTTCTCTTACAGTTGAATCCATTTGAGGACAAAAAAAATTTATAATGATCACCCCCTCACTGCTTCACGATCTCAAATTCTGGAGAAATATGACTCGGTAATCCCCTGGTCCGTGTCCTGACTTATAATGCTCCATCTTGTATAATCCCAGCTCGAAATATGAGCTTCGTCACGCGTTCCTCTCTGATATCTGTCACGAGAATTCTCCAAGACGCAACAATTACTGTTGTCGTGACGTATTCCACGCGATCACGCCAATTCCAGATTGTTATTGATATTTTTTGTCTTGAATAAAGTCTAAGGTGGGCCAGAGATTTAGTAAAAACGGATTTTTATTCGTGTGATTATTTTAGTATGTTATTTCTACCGTGGTTATGCTTCTTCTTTTTTTTTATGGTTCATTCTGCTTTCTTATTTTTCTACTTTGTGGTCTTTATTAATTCTTTTACTTCTAGGCTTTCTTATGCTCTGCTTCAAGTTTTCGTTCTGCTTTCGATGGGTTAATACTGGTTTGTAACCATTTCTCGCTTAAAGCAAAATAAACTCATTGTCGGCACCCGACAGGGGGGGGGGGTTCTATCGGCTGAGTGGACAGCGCTCGTGATTCGTAGTCCTACGGTTCCGGGTTCGATCCCCGGCAGAGGCGGAAGCAAATGTGCAGAGTTTCTTTCATCCTGTTGCATCTGTTCACCTAGTAGTAAATAGCAACTTAGGAATTTGACAGCTGCTACGGGCAACCTCCTGTGAATGTGTAACAAAAAGGGGGCTTGGTCAAGGACCGGGCCGCACGGACGCTAAGCCCCGAAATCATCTTAAGATGACCTCAAGATAACCCGAAACCTGCCGTATGCACCCTAGAACACTAAGGGTTCCTTCAGACACACAGAAGGCATCCTATACACCCTGAAGGATTCCACTCTGTTCTCAAAAGACATTATCTAGTTGCATCAAGGAGGCTCACAGCAATTGAATTCAATTGCGAAATGAAATTAGATACATAAGGGTTTAAGGAATGACCGGAAAGAAAAAAATGAAATATATATATATATATATATATATATAT
Organism: Procambarus clarkii; assembly: GCF_020424385.1. Lineage (NCBI taxonomy): Eukaryota > Metazoa > Arthropoda > Malacostraca > Decapoda > Cambaridae > Procambarus > Procambarus clarkii. The sequence continues at coordinate 11,235 of NW_025558680.1, read as the reverse complement.
ATATATATATATATATATATATATATATATATATATATGTTTCATTGAATATGACCGCATATTCTGTATTTATTATTTTCTGGTTTAGGGCTTCTATCCCTCTAACTATTTTCTTAGTATCAGGGCTTAATTGAAATAGGAGTTCTCCAAAACTCATTTTCGTACTTTTAAGGTGAAGAAAAGAAGTGATTTACTATAGAGTGTATTACACTTATTTGTATAATTTGCACGACGTTTCGAACCTCCATGGTTCATTCTCAAGTGAACAGATCTTACAATACTAGTTGATTTTATACCCGCATTAGGTCAGGTGATAATACAATGAAAGTGAAAAACATGGGGGGAAACATAAGGGATAAACATAGGGGCTGCAGAAGGCTTATTGGCCCATACGAGGCATCTCCTATCTAAACACAAAGATTAATCCAGTGTAATTGGCCTGTTATGTTGGACATTGTCTTCTGTGTTGGCATCGATATGTTCTTGTCTTGTCCTTACTCTCATGGTGGGTAGAGTAAATAGTTCCGTGATTTGGGTGTTCATGGTAGGTCGCTCTATTCTTATGTGAATTGCCTCAAGAATTTGTAATCTTCTTGAATCTTGGGTTTTGTCTATTATGCAAGTATTCTTGTTCAACATTTCTCTTGTTAGAGTAATGTCATGGGCTTGTCTCATGTGATTCCTAGGGGCACCAGATTGAAGATGGCATGTCAAACGCCTCGTCAGCTTGGTCGACGTCATACCTATGTACTTACATTGAAGGTTACATCCTTCGTGGGGGCAAGTGTACATGTATACAACGCTTGACTGCTGTAGAGGGTTCTCCGTCGGCTTCGGTCTGTTTTTGATAAGGAGTTCGGAAGTCTTCTTGGTTTTGTAGAATATTATCAGGTTTATGTTTTGGTTAGGAGTAGTGCTTTTTACTCCTTTACGGATTATTTCTTTCATTATTCTTTCCTCTTTTATATGTTCACTGTGCATGGTTGATTTGTAATATAATTTTATTGGGGGTGTTGTGGTTTCTGTTCTAGGTTCTGAATTATACCAACGGTCCAAGTGTCTTCTTATAGCAGCGTTTATTTCCGCGTTGCTATATCCGTTGTTCACCAATACCTGAGTTACTCTTTCAAACTCTCTACTCACGTTGCTCCATTCAGAGCAGTGGGTAAGCGCTCGACGAATATAAGCATTGAGAACACTGGCTTTGTATCTTTGGGGGCACTCACTTCTACCGTTCAGGCATAATCCTATGTTGGTGGGCTTGGTATATACGTTGGTGCTTAAAGAGGTTCCTGTTTTTGTTATTAGTACATCCAAGAATGGCAGACTGTTATTTTCACTATTTTCATGTGTAAATCGAGTGTAAAATTCATGTGTAAATTTCATGTGTAAGATACAAAGCCAGTGTTCTCAATGCTTATATTCGTCGAGCGCTTACCCACTGCTCTGAATGGAGCAACGTGAGTAGAGAGTTTGAAAGAGTAACTCAGGTATTGGTGAACAACGGATATAGCAACGCGGAAATAAACGCTGCTATAAGAAGACACTTGGACCGTTGGTATAATTCAGAACCTAGAACAGAAACCACAACACCCCCAATAAAATTATATTACAAATCAACCATGCACAGTGAACATATAAAAGAGGAAAGAATAATGAAAGAAATAATCCGTAAAGGAGTAAAAAGCACTACTCCTAACCAAAACATAAATCTGATAATATTCTACAAAACCAAGAAGACTTCCGAACTCCTTATCAAAAACAGCCCGAAGCCGACGGAGAACCCTCTACAGCAGTCAAGCGTTGTATACATGTACACTTGCCCCCACGAAGGATGTAACCTTCAATGTAAGTAAATAGGTATGACGTCGACCAAGCTGACGAGGCGTTTGACATGCCATCTTCAATCTGGTGCCCCTAGGAATCACATGAGACAAGCCCATGACATTACTCTAACAAGAGAAATGTTGAACAAGAATACTTGCATAATAGACAAAACCCAAGATTCAAGAAGATTACAAATTCTTGAGGCAATTCACATAAGAATAGAGCGACCTACCATGAACACCCAAATCACGGAACTATTTACTCTACCCACCATGAGAGTAAGGACAAGACAAGAACATATCGATGCCAACACAGAAGACAATGTCCAACATAACAGGCCAATTACACTGGATTAATCTTTGTGTTTAGATAGGAGATGCCTCGTATGGGCCAATAAGCCTTCTGCAGCCCCTATGTTTATCCCTTATGTATCCCCCCATGTTTTTCACTTTCATTGTATTATCACCTGACCTAATGCGGGTATAAAATCAACTAGTATTGTAAGATCTGTTCACTTGAGAATGAACCATGGAGGTTCGAAACGTCGTGCAAATTATACAAATAAGTGTAATACACTCTATTGTAAATCACTTCTTTTCTTCACCTTAAAAGTACGAAAATGAGTTTTGGAGAACTCCTATTCCAATTAAGCCCTGATGCTAAGAAAATAGTTAGAGGGATAGAAGCCCTAAACCAGAAAATAATAAATACAGAATATGCGGTCATATTCAATGAAACATGTTTGAAAGAAAACCTGCTGCCAGTATACACAAATATATATATATATATATATATATATATATATATATATATATATATATATATATATATATATATATATATATATATACTTGCTCTGAGAGAATTTATTTTTTTCCTGGACTAATTTGAGGACGAAAGTTTACTTACTAGTCGGTTAGTAAGTCATTGTGGATTGTGGTCATAACAAAACTTCCGCGTTTGAAAGACATAATGTCCAGCACGAAACTAAGTACCAGCTGCAATTAGTGCTTAGAGTGTTTGTAATTCATACACAAGTCGGAAGGAAGTGAGGCATTACGGGGTTATTCATGCCCGTGCCACATCTTGGGTGGCTTAATTTTCATCAATCAGTAAATCAGCCGGGCTGCCAGTATATATATATAACAATTCCCCTACACAGCATTCAGTGGCACTGTGGGTGACGCTGACAATTTTTTCGTTTCAAACTTCAGCACAAAAAGTTGCTCAGCGCGCACAGCGGTCATATTGAGTGCGATGAAATAAAATGCAAAGGTGCTTTATTGAGCGTGATGCAATATAATGCAGAGTTGTCGTATTGAGCGCGACTGAAACGCAAGTCTAACATTTTTGGAGGGTTTATAGAAAACGCGAATCTGCCGTACAAAATACAGCGGCTGTATGCAGGCAATGAGTCACAATAACGTGACTGAAGTATGTTGTCCAGACCACACACTAGAAGGTGAAGGGACGACGACGTTTCGGTCCGTCCTGGACCATTCTCAAGTCGATTGTGTGATTCTTAAGTCGAAACGTCGTCGTCCCTTCACCTTCTAGTGTGTGGTCTGGTCAACAAAAGCTTAGTAATTTGAACAGCCGCTGTAACAAGCGAGATGATAGTAAACACCTGGTTACTGTATCGCGCGTGTTGATAGAAAATACTTTGCTGTCATAATGATTAAGATAGGAAACGCATGACTGCTGTATCACATATCACGATAAAAAAAAATACATAGCTACTGTATCGAACGGGACTCAAGGAAAAAAAATAACAGCTGTAAAACAAAATGTATACTTGTATATTCCAGGAATTTGTATACAGATATACTCGGGTTTCTGCTATAATGTGGGATTTGTAGCAGAAATTACTGGTCACAATAATATGAATGTTTGTGAGTTTAAACTTACGAATCCTGCCGTTGGTAAATTATTATATTAACATGACAACCCGAAATAAGGTTTTCCATTACAATTTGAACCCCCTATTTTATTAACATTTGTAAATAGGGTTTACGCTTTACAAGTATGAATAAATTGATCTTGAAATATTTTATATATGTATTTTTACATCTGCAATAGATTTTCGATGTTTTTTTTTCTGCAATCTTCAAATGGTTTTAAAGTTTTCTCCGAGATCTAAACACCAGTCGAGCCTCTGAACTTGGCCAGTTTCGGAGAGCCGGGAAGTGTCAGGTGATCCTTCACTCATTCGCTTAATCCAATTACAAACTCTACGCACAGTGGACCAAGTCAGGATTCTCGCTAAACATGTTACGTACCCTTATAAGATACGTAAGTAAATATATTAATATGTACATTTATAATTGTATGTAAATTACAAGCATGTATATTGTTATACTTATATGTTCTATGCAAATGCACATTCATGTTACAGTGTTGGCGTTAGGCCCAACGTATCGTGGGAATGATTGTTTATTTCTTTGTGTGATCAGTTTTCCCACGGGAACTAATGATTTATATGTGATCATAAGTGGGTAACAGAGTGAAATAATAATTGAGTGAACTGTATCTGGCAAATTGTCGTGGGATCGTCCGTTGCTGGGTGTGCATGCCATTATTTCTATTCTGTATGCATATTTTAATTACTATGTAAAGAAACAATTGCTTTGTTTGTCTATATCAATATGTACTAATTATTCATTAAGTTAGTTTAAGATTACTCTTGTCACAATGTAGTGCTCCATTGTTGAAATAATAAATATTGTAACTTTGGCAATTTATTCGCGGGGCAAGGCAATCTGTTTTGACTCGCGTTATTTTGTTCAGTAGCTGAGCGGGAACCAGGGAGATAACAACTTGTTGAAGTTAAGTTCATTTGTTCTGTCATAGCCATACCTATTATTATTATTGATTTAATGTCTGGAAGTTACAGTGATATTTTTAATGTGATATATATTGTGACCATATAATCATCTGTTTGCCTTGAGATTTATTTAATATAATATTATATATATATACTTAGTCTTTATTCTTCAGTCCTATGAAGATTCTATTTTTGTGCTCATTACCTATTAAGGGGTTATACTGGTGATTCGCTATTGAGAACAGCAGTTGTGTCGTATCCCTAGACTTATTAAAGTTTGGCTGCTGTAGGATCACGAGCCGTAACGTACGATAGGTAACAAAGAGTTATGGGGGCCTGTGCCGGGAAATATTGTCCCACTTTAACTTAACTATGCTAATCTAACCTTGCCTTCCTAGGTACCAGTGTGTCAAGTGTCTCTGTGTGTTTCTTAAGAACTATTCCATGTGCCAAGCAAGCCTTCCTGTGTGTCAAGTAACAACGTTTCACGATTTTGAGGTAAGTCATCCTATATATTTTGTTTGTGCAGTGAGGCCAAGCGAATTTTCAGTGTGGTGACAATTTTACAGTGAAGTGTAGTGCAGTGCCATTGTGTTTAATTATTGTTGTGAATCAAGTGCCAAGTGTTAGTAACGATGGAGGAGAAAGTTGCAGCGTTGGTGGCTCACCCAGACTTTGAAGGGATTCAGAACCTTAAAAAGACTGAGTTAATACAAATGGCAAATCATTTGGATTTGACCGCCAGCAATAGAATGGTTAAAGCCCAAATATTGAAAGTCATTGTGACGCATTTTGTTGAGAATGGGGAGTTAGAGGAAGAAATTCTAGAAGAGTTAAGAGAGGAGTCGAGTGATCAGATGACGTTAAAGCGTCTTGAGTTAGAAGCGCAAATAGCCAATGCTAAGCTTGAAGCTCAAAAAGAACAGAAAATATTAGAGGCTGAAGCTCGTCAAAGAGAGATTGAAGCTCAACAGCAACAGCAAATATTAGAGGCTGAAGCTCAGCAAAGGGAGCTGAGACTAGGCGTTTAGAAATTGCGGCACAAAACCAGAGAGGTTTAATTGAGTTGCAACTTGAAGCCACAAAGAAGCAACAAGCCGAGGAACAAACTAGGCAATTAGAGATTCAACAACAAATGGCTGACACTAACTTCAGGCTTGAATCACAGCGTATGGCAGCTGGGCATGGAAATACTAGTAATGTTTCAACAAATAGTGATAATAATCCCATCAGGATGAATAAGTATATAGAGTTGCCCAAGTTCAATGAGGAGGATCCTGAGGTTTTCTTTGCACATTTTTATAAAATTGCCATCAGTATGAACTGGCCAAGGGATCAGTGGGTAGCCATTATGCAGTCTCAATTCAAGGGGCGTAGTCAGGAGGTTTTCACAACCCTACCTGACGCTCATAGTTTTGATTATGACTTTGTAAAGAAAAGCATCCTCAATGCATACCAGTTAAATCCAGAGGCACACAGGCAAAAGTTCAGGAACCTAAGGAGAATCAGGGATCAGACAATAGCAGATTTTACTCGTCAGAAGACGAATTTTTGCAACAGATGGTTAAAGTCACTTGCAGTCACTGATTTTGATGCTCTAAAGAATCTTCTTATAATGGAAGAAGTATTGTCATGTCTTCCAGACCAGTTGTCTACTTTTATGGCAGAACAAAAGAATGTAACCGATATTGATGAGCTGTCAAAGCTCGCGGATGAGCATGAGTTGCTGACTAAGGCCCCGTTTACGGCCACTTCACCTAAGTCTAGTCGTAGAGTAAATTTCAATGCTCACCGTACTCCTTATCAGTATAAGTCTCCTCCTGGTGCGACAGTTACTCCCGTGAACTCTTCTCTTACTAACCCTAAGATGGTTACTCCATTGCCAGGATCATCTAAGCCTAGTAATGCTAATTCTAAACCGGCAGTTGGTTCTACCAGTGTGTCCACTGTCAAACATTGTACCCATTGTAAGAGAAGGGGGCATGTGATTTCTTCATGTTTTAGTTTGCATCCTGAACTCCGACCAACTGGTCTTATTATGAGTAAAGGAGTGCAACCTATTAATTCTTCATGTATTACAGTCAGTCCCAATTGGATGGCTGAATTCAAACCCTATATTTCCACAGGTACCTTATTATGTACTAATGGTAGACATAAGACTGTTCAATTACTCCGTGATACTGGAGCTTCACAGTCTCTTATTACCCAGAAGGTACTTGATGATGTTGACACCCGAGATCTGGGTGAAGTTGTGCTTCTCCAAGGTATTGCCGGTAGTGTGCAACCAGTGTCCTTATTGCAAGTTAACCTTGATTCTAAATATACTTCAGGATGGTGTAATGTTGGTGTAAGTAAACAACTGCCCATTCCTGGGGTAGACATTATTCTAGGTAATGATTTTGGCAACCAAATGGTTGTAGGGCCCAAGTGTCCCATCATGTTAACTAAACCCCATAATGTATTAGCTCAACCGGAAGCAGATGATGATATTATTTACCCTGCTTGTGTTGTAACTAGATCAATGGGAAAAACAGGTGAGAGTAATCCTGTCTTCACTGAGGTTGCTGTTCCCAAGACCAGGACCCCTTCAGTAAAGGAGTGGGAGGTGGATCTTGAGGATTCTTTTATGACTCGACTGGATGATGAGAGTGAGGCCGTAGTAGAAGCCCCGCCGAACCTAAATCACAAGGAAAGTGAAGGTGAGGAGGCTGAACTATCTGTACCTTGCCCGCTTGTCTCCAGTGCGCCAGTTGTCGAGAGTGAGGCCGAAGTAGCTATGACTCCATTTTATTCTGATCAATCGGGAAAAGAGATCAAGCTACTAGGTTCTTGCCCGCTCGCTGCTGAGTCTGAGTCATTGCCCTTAAGTGTTGTACAGACTACTGATCCTAGTTTAAGTAAGTGTATTTCTGAGGCTCCTGATAATATTGATGCATTGGAGGAAGGGACGGGTTTCTTCTTCAAGGATCGACTTCTGATGAGAAGGTGGAGACCCAAGGGAACTCCCTCTTCAGAGGATTGTGAGATTAGAACCCAACTCGTTGTCCCCAATGATTATCGTAGGCAGGTCCTGCAGGCTGCACATGATGATCCCATGGGAGGTCATCAAGGTATCACGAATATGTACCATAAGATAAGTAAATATTTTTTCTGGCCAAAGTTAAAGAAAGACGTGGTCAGATATTGTCATAACTGTATACCCTGTCAAATTGTTGGTAAACCAAATCAATCTGTACCTAGAGCACCATTGCAACCTATTGTAGTTCCTGATGAACCATTTACTCATGTTGTAATTGATTGTGTGGGTCCTTTACCTAAGACTAAATCGGGTAACATGTTTTTGTTCACTCTCATGTGTATGACTACTAGATTTCCTGAAGCTTATGCTCTGCGGAATACCAAGGCTCATAATCTCATCAAGTGTCTTGAAAGATTCTTTTCGTTGTTTGGAATGCCTAGAGTTATTCAGAGTGATAATGGGGGAAATTTTGTTTCTAAAGTTTTCAGAACTTTTTGCGAATCCCGAGGGATTCGGCACAAATTATCCAGTCCATATCATCCCCAAAGCCAAGGTGGACTTGAACGTTTCCACCAGACTTTGAAACAAATGCTGAAGACAACCGGAGAAACTCATCCACGTAATTGGGATGAGAATCTCCCCTTTGTGTTGTTTGCTGCTAGAGAAGGGCTACAAGAGTCATTGGGCTGTTCACCCTTTGAACTAGTGTTTGGTCACCAAGTAAGAGGTCCTCTTAAAATGCTACAAGAAAAGTTGTTGGGAGATGTCTCTGTTCATCAGAGCGGATTGTACTTGAGTGAGGTCAAGGCTAAGTTGTGTCGGGCTCGTGAGTTGGCGAAAGAACATCTGGGAAGGACTCAACAAGCCATGAAAGTACGATATGACAAGAAGTTCAAAGCTAAGCTAAGGTCGTTTGATGTCGGAGATTTGGTGTTGGTGTTGAAACCTCGTATGGGGACTTCCATGTCCCATAAGTTCGCAGGACCCTACCAAGTGGTAGACAAGGTGGGAGACCTAACTTATAAACTAATTAACCCTAATCTTTCAGAACCCCAAATGACTGTACACATTAACAGATTAAAAGCTTATGTTGGACCTGGTGTAGTAGCTTGTTTTAGTCGGGAAGAGTTACCACCTGAGGATAATTGTAGTGAGGGACATGTTGTTAATATCCCACTTCTCAGTTCCAGTTCCAATGGCAGGGAGATGCTATGTCATTTACAGGAGGAACAACGTGATGAGTTCCAGGTTCTGCTGGACAACCATACATCTCTGTTTGGGGAGGTTCCTACCCAGACCCACCTCATCACACACGACATTCAGCTCCTGGACAGCACCCCCATTCGACAACATCCGTACCGAGTGAATCCCGAAAAGAGGAAAATTATGCAAGCAGAAGTGGAATATCTGCTCCAGCATGATTTCATTCGGCCAAGTCAAAGTACTTGGAGCTCTCCGTGTTTGTTAGTGCCAAAACCAGATGGAACCTGGAGATTGTGCGTGGATTACAGGAAACTGAACAAGAACACTACAGTGGACGTTTTTCCTTTACCCTTGTTGGAAGAATGTATAGAGTCCATAGGTCATGCCGAATATGTAAGTAAGCTTGATTTGTCAAAAGGGTATTATCAAATTCCATTAACAGAGTATGCTAGAGAGGTTACTGCTTTTGTTACACCTGATGGTGCGTATGAATTTAATGTCATGCCATTCGGTTTGAGAAATGCACCTGCTACTTTTCAAAGACTCATGAATTTCTTACTCAAGGATGTGCCAGATTGTAGGGCCTACCTTGATGACATTGTTTTGTACAGTAAGAATTGGGCCGATCATCTCTTAGGCCTTAAGAACTTGTTTACAGTGTTGGAAAACGCAAAGTTAACCATAAATATGAATAAGTGTAGTTGGGCAAAAGGTACGATAACTTATCTTGGACACGAGGTAGGCCAAGGTAAGATTATCCCCTTACAAGATAAGATTCAAGCCATTGTGGACTACCCAGTGTTGACCAATAAGAAAGGAGTCCAACGGTTTATTGGTATGTGTGCATACTATAGGCGTTATTGTAGAAATTTTTCAACAGTAGCTGCTCCTTTGACAAACTTGTTACGCAAGCAAGTAAAGTTTCAGTGGACACAAGATTGTCAGAATGCTTTTCAGAACCTAAAGGGCATATTGTCCACCTCACCTATTCTTGCTAGTCCCCAATTTGATAAACCATTTATATTACACATTGATGCGTCAGATGTTGGAATAGGTGCTGTGCTTATTCAAGTTGGTTTAGACCAGATTGAGCATCCTGTGTATTACTATTCCAGAAAATTTAATGCAGCTCAGAGAAATTATTCCGTGGTAGAAAAGGAGGCGTTGGGTCTTATATTGTCAATCAAGAAGTTTGAGATTTACTTATCAGGAAATAAAGTGTTAGTATTTACAGACCACAACCCCCTTATCTTTATAAATATGATGAAAGTCAAGAACCAACGAATTCTGCGCTGGTCATTGTTTTTGCAGGAATTTAATGTAGAAATCAAACATATTCCAGGCAGACAAAATGTTATTGCTGATGCTTTGTCAAGAAGTTTTGATGTACCATAAATGAAATGTTTCTTTTTACTTAACATTTTTACTTCTGAAAAAATGCCATTGATCTTCAATCCATTGCATTTTTTTTCTTGGAGGTGGAAGTGTTACGTACCCTTATAAGATACGTAAGTAAATATATTAATATGTACATTTATAATTGTATGTAAATTACAAGCATGTATATTGTTATACTTATATGTTCTATGCAAATGCACATTCATGTTACAGTGTTGGCGTTAGGCCCAACGTATCGTGGGAATGATTGTTTATTTCTTTGTGTGATCAGTTTTCCCACGGGAACTAATGATTTATATGTGATCATAAGTGGGTAACAGAGTGAAATAATAATTGAGTGAACTGTATCTGGCAAATTGTCGTGGGATCGTCCGTTGCTGGGTGTGCATGCCATTATGCTATTCTGTATGCATATTTTAATTACTATGTAAAGAAACAATTGCTTTGTTTGTCTATATCAATATGTACTAATTATTCATTAAGTTAGTTTAAGATTACTCTTGTCACAATGTATTGCTCCATTGTTGAAATAATAAATATTGTAACTTTGGCAATTTATTCGCGGGGCAAGGCAATCTGTTTTGATTCTCGCGTTATTCTGTTCAGTAGCTGAGCGGGAACCAGGGAGATAACAACTTGTTGAAGTTAAGTTCATTTGTTCTGTCATAGCCATACCTATTCTTATTATTGATTTAATGTCTGGAAGTTACAGTGATATTTTTAATGTGATATATATTGTGACCATATAATCATCTGTTTGCCTTGAGATTTATTTAATATAATATTATATATATATACTTAGTCTTTATTCTTCAGTCCTATGAAGATTCTATTTTTGTGCTCATTACCTATTAAGGGGTTATACTGGTGATTCGCTATTGAGAACAGCAGTTGTGTCGTATCCCTAGACTTATTAAAGTTTGGCTGCTGTAGGATCACGAGCCGTAACGTACGATAGGTAACA
>NW_025558679.1:0-10277 GCF_020424385.1 Procambarus clarkii | reverse complement strand
CGTTTTCCACGTTTTTGTGAATTTTCAGTCCATGGGTATTAATTCATATATATACGATAAAAATGATGCAAACACATAATTGATTAGATAATAACCTTAAATACTTCATTTTCAATCAACTATTTGTTTCTCGTTAAAATACTGAGTAAGATATTGAAAAGGGGAGAAGTTCTGTTTTTATTGCATATATCGACGTTTCAGCCGGAATAGAGCGGTTTTACGTGTACATCTTCCATCGGTAATATAAACGGAAAATCAGGAACATTTTAGTTAATTCTAATGAAAACACATTGATTTTTATCATTTGTATTGGAAACAACATTGTCATATGTCTTTTCTTGGATCTAAATAATACGAAACCTCGCTCTATGATTTGAAGGTAAAATCCTCAAATATGGTAAAATAGTGACTTTTTCACGTTAATCATGTAGTTTGATATTACGCAAATATATTCATTTTTACCAATATTTCGATACTATTTCATGTAGTATCACGATATGTGATTTGGCCTTCAAATCTCAGAATTTCGCATAATATTGCATTTTAAGCAAGTTTTCTTGCATTTTGTTTCGTACGAAAAATCATCGAATTTAGCAATATTTTGACGTTTATCATCCCCTTTTCCTTCATGTGATTTAAACAAAATATCATCGAATTAGGCAATATTTTGCCGTTTTCCACGTTTTTGTGAATTTTCAGTCCATGGGTATTAATTCATATATATACGATAAAAATGATGCAAACACATAATTGATTAGATAATAACCTTAAATACTTCATTTTCAATCAACTATTTGTTTCTCGTTAAAATACTGAGTAAGATATTGAAAAGGGGAGAAGTTCTGTTTTTATTGCATATATCGACGTTTCAGCCGGAATAGAGCGGTTTTACGTGTACATCTTCCATCGGTAATATAAACGGAAAATCAGGAACATTTTAGTTAATTCTAATGAAAACACATTGATTTTTATCATTTGTATTGGAAACAACATTGTCATATGTCTTTTCTTGGATCTAAATAATACGAAACCTCGCTCTATGATTTGAAGGTAAAATCCTCAAATATGGTAAAATAGTGACTTTTTCACGTTAATCATGTAGTTTGATATTACGCAAATATATTCATTTTTACCAATATTTCGATACTATTTCATGTAGTATCACGATATGTGATTTGGCCTTCAAATCTCAGAATTTCGCATAATATTGCATTTTAAGCAAGTTTTCTTGCATTTTGTTTCGTACGAAAAATCATCGAATTTAGCAATATTTTGACGTTTATCATCCCCTTTTCCTTCATGTGATTTAAACAAAATATCATCGAATTAGGCAATATTTTGCCGTTTTCCACGTTTTTGTGAATTTTCAGTCCATGGGTATTAATTCATATATATACGATAAAAATGATGCAAACACATAATTGATTAGATAATAACCTTAAATACTTCATTTTCAATCAACTATTTGTTTCTCGTTAAAATACTGAGTAAGATATTGAAAAGGGGAGAAGTTCTGTTTTTATTGCATATATCGACGTTTCAGCCGGAATAGAGCGGTTTTACGTGTACATCTTCCATCGGTAATATAAACGGAAAATCAGGAACATTTTAGTTAATTCTAATGAAAACACATTGATTTTTATCATTTGTATTGGAAACAACATTGTCATATGTCTTTTCTTGGATCTAAATAATACGAAACCTCGCTCTATGATTTGAAGGTAAAATCCTCAAATATGGTAAAATAGTGACTTTTTCACGTTAATCATGTAGTTTGATATTACGCAAATATATTCATTTTTACCAATATTTCGATACTATTTCATGTAGTATCACGATATGTGATTTGGCCTTCAAATCTCAGAATTTCGCATAATATTGCATTTTAAGCAAGTTTTCTTGCATTTTGTTTCGTACGAAAAATCATCGAATTTAGCAATATTTTGACGTTTATCATCCCCTTTTCCTTCATGTGATTTAAACAAAATATCATCGAATTAGGCAATATTTTGCCGTTTTCCACGTTTTTGTGAATTTTCAGTCCATGGGTATTAATTCATATATATACGATAAAAATGATGCAAACACATAATTGATTAGATAATAACCTTAAATACTTCATTTTCAATCAACTATTTGTTTCTCGTTAAAATACTGAGTAAGATATTGAAAAGGGGAGAAGTTCTGTTTTTATTGCATATATCGACGTTTCAGCCGGAATAGAGCGGTTTTACGTGTACATCTTCCATCGGTAATATAAACGGAAAATCAGGAACATTTTAGTTAATTCTAATGAAAACACATTGATTTTTATCATTTGTATTGGAAACAACATTGTCATATGTCTTTTCTTGGATCTAAATAATACGAAACCTCGCTCTATGATTTGAAGGTAAAATCCTCAAATATGGTAAAATAGTGACTTTTTCACGTTAATCATGTAGTTTGATATTACGCAAATATATTCATTTTTACCAATATTTCGATACTATTTCATGTAGTATCACGATATGTGATTTGGCCTTCAAATCTCAGAATTTCGCATAATATTGCATTTTAAGCAAGTTTTCTTGCATTTTGTTTCGTACGAAAAATCATCGAATTTAGCAATATTTTGACGTTTATCATCCCCTTTTCCTTCATGTGATTTAAACAAAATATCATCGAATTAGGCAATATTTTGCCGTTTTCCACGTTTTTGTGAATTTTCAGTCCATGGGTATTAATTCATATATATACGATAAAAATGATGCAAACACATAATTGATTAGATAATAACCTTAAATACTTCATTTTCAATCAACTATTTGTTTCTCGTTAAAATACTGAGTAAGATATTGAAAAGGGGAGAAGTTCTGTTTTTATTGCATATATCGACGTTTCAGCCGGAATAGAGCGGTTTTACGTGTACATCTTCCATCGGTAATATAAACGGAAAATCAGGAACATTTTAGTTAATTCTAATGAAAACACATTGATTTTTATCATTTGTATTGGAAACAACATTGTCATATGTCTTTTCTTGGATCTAAATAATACGAAACCTCGCTCTATGATTTGAAGTTAAAATCCTCAAATATGGTTAAATAGTGACTTTTTCACGTTTTCATGTAGTTTGATATTACGTAAATATATTCATTTTTACCAATATTTCGATACTATTTCATGTAGTATCACGATATGTGATTTGGCCTTCAAATCTCAGAATTTCGCATAATATTGCATTTTAAGCAAGTTTTCTTGCATTTTGTTTCGTACGAAAAATCATCGAATTTAGCAATATTTTGACGTTTATCATCCCCTTTTCCTTCATGTGATTTAAACAAAATATCATCGAATTAGGCAATATTTTGCCGTTTTCCACGTTTTTGTGAATTTTCAGTCCATGGGTATTAATTCATATATATACGATAAAAATGATGCAAACACATAATTGATTAGATAATAACCTTAAATACTTCATTTTCAATCAACTATTTGTTTCTCGTTAAAATACTGAGTAAGATATTGAAAAGGGGAGAAGTTCTGTTTTTATTGCATATATCGACGTTTCAGCCGGAATAGAGCGGTTTTACGTGTACATCTTCCATCGGTAATATAAACGGAAAATCAGGAACATTTTAGTTAATTCTAATGAAAACACATTGATTTTTATCATTTGTATTGGAAACAACATTGTCATATGTCTTTTCTTGGATCTAAATAATACGAAACCTCGCTCTATGATTTGAAGGTAAAATCCTCAAATATGGTAAAATAGTGACTTTTTCACGTTAATCATGTAGTTTGATATTACGCAAATATATTCATTTTTACCAATATTTCGATACTATTTCATGTAGTATCACGATATGTGATTTGGCCTTCAAATCTCAGAATTTCGCATAATATTGCATTTTAAGCAAGTTTTCTTGCATTTTGTTTCGTACGAAAAATCATCGAATTTAGCAATATTTTGACGTTTATCATCCCCTTTTCCTTCATGTGATTTAAACAAAATATCATCGAATTAGGCAATATTTTGCCGTTTTCCACGTTTTTGTGAATTTTCAGTCCATGGGTATTAATTCATATATATACGATAAAAATGATGCAAACACATAATTGATTAGATAATAACCTTAAATACTTCATTTTCAATCAACTATTTGTTTCTCGTTAAAATACTGAGTAAGATATTGAAAAGGGGAGAAGTTCTGTTTTTATTGCATATATCGACGTTTCAGCCGGAATAGAGCGGTTTTCGTGTACATCTTCCATCGGTAATATAAACGGAAAATCAGGAACATTTTAGTTAATTCTAATGAAAACACATTGATTTTTATCATTTGTATTGGAAACAACATTGTCATATGTCTTTTCTTGGATCTAAATAATACGAAACCTCGCTCTATGATTTGAAGTTAAAATCCTCAAATATGGTTAAATAGTGACTTTTTCACGTTTTTCATGTAGTTTGATATTACGTAAATATATTCATTTTTACCAATATTTCGATACTATTTCATGTAGTATCACGATATGTGATTTGGCCTTCAAATCTCAGAATTTCGCATAATATTGCATTTTAAGCAAGTTTTCTTGCATTTTGTTTCGTACGAAAAATCATCGAATTTAGCAATATTTTGACGTTTATCATCCCCTTTTCCTTCATGTGATTTAAACAAAATATCATCGAATTAGGCAATATTTTGCCGTTTTCCACGTTTTTGTGAATTTTCAGTCCATGGGTATTAATTCATATATATACGATAAAAATGATGCAAACACATAATTGATTAGATAATAACCTTAAATACTTCATTTTCAATCAACTATTTGTTTCTCGTTAAAATACTGAGTAAGATATTGAAAAGGGGAGAAGTTCTGTTTTTATTGCATATATCGACGTTTCAGCCGGAATAGAGCGGTTTTCGTGTACATCTTCCATCGGTAATATAAACGGAAAATCAGGAACATTTTAGTTAATTCTAATGAAAACACATTGATTTTTATCATTTGTATTGGAAACAACATTGTCATATGTCTTTTCTTGGATCTAAATAATACGAAACCTCGCTCTATGATTTGAAGGTAAAATCCTCAAATATGGTAAAATAGTGACTTTTTCACGTTAATCATGTAGTTTGATATTACGCAAATATATTCATTTTTACCAATATTTCGATACTATTTCATGTAGTATCACGATATGTGATTTGGCCTTCAAATCTCAGAATTTCGCATAATATTGCATTTTAAGCAAGTTTTCTTGCATTTTGTTTCGTACGAAAAATCATCGAATTTAGCAATATTTTGACGTTTATCATCCCCTTTTCCTTCATGTGATTTAAACAAAATATCATCGAATTAGGCAATATTTTGCCGTTTTCCACGTTTTTGTGAATTTTCAGTCCATGGGTATTAATTCATATATATACGATAAAAATGATGCAAACACATAATTGATTAGATAATAACCTTAAATACTTCATTTTCAATCAACTATTTGTTTCTCGTTAAAATACTGAGTAAGATATTGAAAAGGGGAGAAGTTCTGTTTTTATTGCATATATCGACGTTTCAGCCGGAATAGAGCGGTTTTCGTGTACATCTTCCATCGGTAATATAAACGGAAAATCAGGAACATTTTAGTTAATTCTAATGAAAACACATTGATTTTTATCATTTGTATTGGAAACAACATTGTCATATGTCTTTTCTTGGATCTAAATAATACGAAACCTCGCTCTATGATTTGAAGGTAAAATCCTCAAATATGGTAAAATAGTGACTTTTTCACGTTAATCATGTAGTTTGATATTACGCAAATATATTCATTTTTACCAATATTTCGATACTATTTCATGTAGTATCACGATATGTGATTTGGCCTTCAAATCTCAGAATTTCGCATAATATTGCATTTTAAGCAAGTTTTCTTGCATTTTGTTTCGTACGAAAAATCATCGAATTTAGCAATATTTTGACGTTTATCATCCCCTTTTCCTTCATGTGATTTAAACAAAATATCATCGAATTAGGCAATATTTTGCCGTTTTCCACGTTTTTGTGAATTTTCAGTCCATGGGTATTAATTCATATATATACGATAAAAATGATGCAAACACATAATTGATTAGATAATAACCTTAAATACTTCATTTTCAATCAACTATTTGTTTCTCGTTAAAATACTGAGTAAGATATTGAAAAGGGGAGAAGTTCTGTTTTTATTGCATATATCGACGTTTCAGCCGGAATAGAGCGGTTTTACGTGTACATCTTCCATCGGTAATATAAACGGAAAATCAGGAACATTTTAGTTAATTCTAATGAAAACACATTGATTTTTATCATTTGTATTGGAAACAACATTGTCATATGTCTTTTCTTGGATCTAAATAATACGAAACCTCGCTCTATGATTTGAAGTTAAAATCCTCAAATATGGTAAAATAGTGACTTTTTCACGTTTTTCATGTAGTTTGATATTACGCAAATATATTCATTTTTACCAATATTTCGATACTATTTCATGTAGTATCACGATATGTGATTTGGCCTTCAAATCTCAGAATTTCGCATAATATTGCATTTTAAGCAAGTTTTCTTGCATTTTGTTTCGTACGAAAAATCATCGAATTTAGCAATATTTTGACGTTTATCATCCCCTTTTCCTTCATGTGATTTAAACAAAATATCATCGAATTAGGCAATATTTTGCCGTTTTCCACGTTTTTGTGAATTTTCAGTCCATGGGTATTAATTCATATATATACGATAAAAATGATGCAAACACATAATTGATTAGATAATAACCTTAAATACTTCATTTTCAATCAACTATTTGTTTCTCGTTAAAATACTGAGTAAGATATTGAAAAGGGGAGAAGTTCTGTTTTTATTGCATATATCGACGTTTCAGCCGGAATAGAGCGGTTTTACGTGTACATCTTCCATCGGTAATATAAACGGAAAATCAGGAACATTTTAGTTAATTCTAATGAAAACACATTGATTTTTATCATTTGTATTGGAAACAACATTGTCATATGTCTTTTCTTGGATCTAAATAATACGAAACCTCGCTCTATGATTTGAAGGTAAAATCCTCAAATATGGTAAAATAGTGACTTTTTCACGTTTTTCATGTAGTTTGATATTACGCAAATATATTCATTTTTACCAATATTTCGATACTATTTCATGTAGTATCACGATATGTGATTTGGCCTTCAAATCTCAGAATTTCGCATAATATTGCATTTTAAGCAAGTTTTCTTGCATTTTGTTTCGTACGAAAAATCATCGAATTTAGCAATATTTTGACGTTTATCATCCCCTTTTCCTTCATGTGATTTAAACAAAATATCATCGAATTAGGCAATATTTTGCCGTTTTCCACGTTTTTGTGAATTTTCAGTCCATGGGTATTAATTCATATATATACGATAAAAATGATGCAAACACATAATTGATTAGATAATAACCTTAAATACTTCATTTTCAATCAACTATTTGTTTCTCGTTAAAATACTGAGTAAGATATTGAAAAGGGGAGAAGTTCTGTTTTTATTGCATATATCGACGTTTCAGCCGGAATAGAGCGGTTTTACGTGTACATCTTCCATCGGTAATATAAACGGAAAATCAGGAACATTTTAGTTAATTCTAATGAAAACACATTGATTTTTATCATTTGTATTGGAAACAACATTGTCATATGTCTTTTCTTGGATCTAAATAATACGAAACCTCGCTCTATGATTTGAAGGTAAAATCCTCAAATATGGTAAAATAGTGACTTTTTCACGTTAATCATGTAGTTTGATATTACGCAAATATATTCATTTTTACCAATATTTCGATACTATTTCATGTAGTATCACGATATGTGATTTGGCCTTCAAATCTCAGAATTTCGCATAATATTGCATTTTAAGCAAGTTTTCTTGCATTTTGTTTCGTACGAAAAATCATCGAATTTAGCAATATTTTGACGTTTATCATCCCCTTTTCCTTCATGTGATTTAAACAAAATATCATCGAATTAGGCAATATTTTGCCGTTTTCCACGTTTTTGTGAATTTTCAGTCCATGGGTATTAATTCATATATATACGATAAAAATGATGCAAACACATAATTGATTAGATAATAACCTTAAATACTTCATTTTCAATCAACTATTTGTTTCTCGTTAAAATACTGAGTAAGATATTGAAAAGGGGAGAAGTTCTGTTTTTATTGCATATATCGACGTTTCAGCCGGAATAGAGCGGTTTTACGTGTACATCTTCCATCGGTAATATAAACGGAAAATCAGGAACATTTTAGTTAATTCTAATGAAAACACATTGATTTTTATCATTTGTATTGGAAACAACATTGTCATATGTCTTTTCTTGGATCTAAATAATACGAAACCTCGCTCTATGATTTGAAGTTAAAATCCTCAAATATGGTTAAATAGTGACTTTTTCACGTTTTCATGTAGTTTGATATTACGTAAATATATTCATTTTTACCAATATTTCGATACTATTTCATGTAGTATCACGATATGTGATTTGGCCTTCAAATCTCAGAATTTCGCATAATATTGCATTTTAAGCAAGTTTTCTTGCATTTTGTTTCGTACGAAAAATCATCGAATTTAGCAATATTTTGACGTTTATCATCCCCTTTTCCTTCATGTGATTTAAACAAAATATCATCGAATTAGGCAATATTTTGCCGTTTTCCACGTTTTTGTGAATTTTCAGTCCATGGGTATTAATTCATATATATACGATAAAAATGATGCAAACACATAATTGATTAGATAATAACCTTAAATACTTCATTTTCAATCAACTATTTGTTTCTCGTTAAAATACTGAGTAAGATATTGAAAAGGGGAGAAGTTCTGTTTTTATTGCATATATCGACGTTTCAGCCGGAATAGAGCGGTTTTACGTGTACATCTTCCATCGGTAATATAAACGGAAAATCAGGAACATTTTAGTTAATTCTAATGAAAACACATTGATTTTTATCATTTGTATTGGAAACAACATTGTCATATGTCTTTTCTTGGATCTAAATAATACGAAACCTCGCTCTATGATTTGAAGGTAAAATCCTCAAATATGGTAAAATAGTGACTTTTTCACGTTAATCATGTAGTTTGATATTACGCAAATATATTCATTTTTACCAATATTTCGATACTATTTCATGTAGTATCACGATATGTGATTTGGCCTTCAAATCTCAGAATTTCGCATAATATTGCATTTTAAGCAAGTTTTCTTGCATTTTGTTTCGTACGAAAAATCATCGAATTTAGCAATATTTTGACGTTTATCATCCCCTTTTCCTTCATGTGATTTAAACAAAATATCATCGAATTAGGCAATATTTTGCCGTTTTCCACGTTTTTGTGAATTTTCAGTCCATGGGTATTAATTCATATATATACGATAAAAATGATGCAAACACATAATTGATTAGATAATAACCTTAAATACTTCATTTTCAATCAACTATTTGTTTCTCGTTAAAATACTGAGTAAGATATTGAAAAGGGGAGAAGTTCTGTTTTTATTGCATATATCGACGTTTCAGCCGGAATAGAGCGGTTTTCGTGTACATCTTCCATCGGTAATATAAACGGAAAATCAGGAACATTTTAGTTAATTCTAATGAAAACACATTGATTTTTATCATTTGTATTGGAAACAACATTGTCATATGTCTTTTCTTGGATCTAAATAATACGAAACCTCGCTCTATGATTTGAAGTTAAAATCCTCAAATATGGTAAAATAGTGACTTTTTCACGTTTTTCATGTAGTTTGATATTACGCAAATATATTCATTTTTACCAATATTTCGATACTATTTCATGTAGTATCACGATATGTGATTTGGCCTTCAAATCTCAGAATTTCGCATAATATTGCATTTTAAGCAAGTTTTCTTGCATTTTGTTTCGTACGAAAAATCATCGAATTTAGCAATATTTTGACGTTTATCATCCCCTTTTCCTTCATGTGATTTAAACAAAATATCATCGAATTAGGCAATATTTTGCCGTTTTCCACGTTTTTGTGAATTTTCAGTCCATGGGTATTAATTCATATATATACGATAAAAATGATGCAAACACATAATTGATTAGATAATAACCTTAAATACTTCATTTTCAATCAACTATTTGTTTCTCGTTAAAATACTGAGTAAGATATTGAAAAGGGGAGAAGTTCTGTTTTTATTGCATATATCGACGTTTCAGCCGGAATAGAGCGGTTT
>NW_025558678.1:0-36515 GCF_020424385.1 Procambarus clarkii | reverse complement strand
TGTTGATTTCTTTTTTGTTCGGGAGATACTTATGTAGATGTTTCTGGCATGTATATAAGTCAACAAATTTCTTTGAAGACTTCAGGCTGAAGGCGCAAGGGACATAAGGAGTCAGCAAGCCGGTGAGTTGCTTCGCCAGTCTGTACATGGGTGTGGGTATCTGGTGATGATTGGCCGAAGTGGGTTTCCACGCTTGTGTGTCTTGACATTTCTATACGCGTATCCAGGTTTGTATTCCCTCACAAAGGGGAATACAATTGAGTGGCGAAGCGACTCAACGGCTTGCTGACTCCTTATGTCCCTTGCGCCTTCAGCCTGAAGTCTCCAAAGGAATTTGTTGACTTACTGCGGGGAACATGGGCCACAGGGATAAGAGCCTCGTTGGACATAGAATCACTGTTACCAACGTACCTGTGGATGAAACAATCGGGATGATAGTGGACAGAGTGTATTGCGATCCGGCCTGTACTCCTCTTGACATACCAGAAAACATTCTAAGGAAACTACTCCAAGCTTGTACTAAAGAGGCACACACACACATATATATATATATATATATATATATATATATATATATATATATATATATATATATATATATATATATATGTCGTACCTAGTAGCCAGAACGCACTTCTCAGCCTACTATGCAAGGCCCGATTTGCCTAATAAGCCGAGTTTTCATGAATTAATATTTTTTCGACTACCTAACCTAACCTAACTTTTCCGGCTACCTAACCTATAAAGATAGGTTAGGTTAGGTTAGGTAGGGTTGGTTAGGTTCGGTCATATCAACGTTAATTTTAACTCCAATAAAAAAAAATTGACCTCATACATAATGAAATGGGTAGCTTTATCATTTCATAAGAAAAGATTAGAGAAAATATATTAATTCAGGAAAACTTGGCTTAATAGGCAAATCGGGCCTTGCATAGTAGGCTGAGAAGTGCTTTCTGGCTACTAGGTACGACATATATATAATATATATATATATATATATATATATATATATATATATATATATATATATATATATATATATATATATATTGGTAGCAGTCTTGTTATAAACATATTTCGTTGAAAACTACAGAAAGTTTCAGATTATAATTTTGGCACAAATCTTCTCGATATTCCTTATGTTTTTCTTCACTGAAGCAGGAAGATGAAAAATTAACTCTCCAAAGTTCATTTTTACTTATTATTTGGGTCTGGCGCCTATTGATGCATTTCGTAAAGTCTCACCCTACATTCTCAAAGACAAATATTTATGTGTTAGCACCTGATTATATCCTCTAATGGTAAGGTGGTAGGTGACATGGATGAATGACATACATGGGGTATTAATGGGGTCTTACATAATGGGGTATTAATTTTGGAAGTAATTTTATTATTGTCAAATGTTGGCAGTTTATGTTCTTCTTGTTGGTTCTGTTCCTGTTGCAGGGTCATACGGTCCAGCTGCTGCATTGGCTCGGGGTCTTGAAGTGGGTAGTGTGTATCTGTCTATTAGCTGGTTATTGACTGTTGGTCTAGATTTCTTGATATGCTTCACTTCACTGATGTCTAATTGTTACAGTTATCCCCTGCATAGCAGTGGATTCTGCCTGTTCCTTACATCTTCAAAATCAGCATGCTTCTACATTATCCATCAACACCAACAATACATGCCAAAAACATATTGTTTAGTCTCTCCTTTCTCAACTACGCTACTTCCCACGAGAGGCGCACACCTGCAACTCGCCAGCGCTTGTTACCACCAGCAAACAACCACTTCTCTTGCCGGTTCCTCATTCACGGACCCAGCTACGCGCCAATATGACGTCACCACCCGTATATATAGCCCTGATATAGGCTGTGGTGAATCTGAAGCCTCATGTTGCTCTCTCAGTTCACTTGTGTCTTCCCTTACCTTGACATTCTTATGAACAGCTGACGGATGACATTCAGAGAACATTGTATAAATTGTCACGTTTACCTTTTTGTTAGTAACATAGATTCACTTGTCTATAGTTTCTTTTTGATTGTATTAAGCCAGGTGGTTAAGGGTTTTTTGTCATTAATTGTTTCTTATATTTTGTGTAAAATTAGTTATTTTTTGTTATATTAAATGTTTAAAGTTTTTATTCTCTGTTTTTTTGCCCGCAATTGTTACACCGTATAGGACTCAGCAGCTTTATTTTATTTATTTTCTCTTTCTTTTGTTTATTAAAGTGAGATTGGCCCACCACCTGCCAGGATAGTACTGCTCTATTCCAGATCGCGTCACACTAATCTTCATTGTCATTGTATCTATCAATTATTCGGTGTTTCTTGTCAAAATATCCCTGGTGATTGTCTCGTTGTGTGTGGCGATTATATGTTCCTTGATGGAGCCCTGTTGTTTATGCTTGTTAAACGCCTTGAGAGAGACTTTGTTGTCTTGCCTATATAATGAATTCGTTGGGGCTGACAATCCCCAAGTGAGCACGTGAAGACGTAAACAACGTTGGTCTCTTTTCAGGCGTTTTTCTTGTTGTCAAGAGAAATCTTCATTAGCAGGTTGGCGGTTTTCCGACTCTTATAATTGTTAGTTTTTATCTTTTGGTTGACGTCAGTTGGGGTAACGTTCCTCTCGATGATCTCTTTTAGGGCTCTTTCTTCCACTTTGTTGGTCGAATACACTCTGTTCGCTGACAATGAGTCACAATAACGTGGCTGAAGATATAATAACCAAACCACACTCCAGAAGGTGAAGAGACGACGACCACATTTCTGTCCGTCCTGGACCATGTCAGTCGACTGTGATGAGAGCGAGGAAGGCACGGGCATCCATGCCTCCCTCACGGATACCTTCCTCGTCTCATTGCTCTGCAATAATGCAAGAGTGAGATGAGGAGCAGGTCAGAGAAGAAGGTAATTTCTAGATGAAGTTAAGAGTAAGGTGAAAGGTAAGAATAGGATGAAAAGTACAAATAGGATGAGTGTAATAATGGGATGAAGGAAAAAAGGGATAGGTAAGAATAAGAGGAGGATAGGAAACGTTGGTATGCTGTGTATCAGAGCCGATTCCACAATACGGCGTCTGTGAAGAGTAGAGGCAGGAAAGATTATTTTAGAAGTCCAATCAATAGGATGATTGTAGTCCTTAACATGACTGAAGAGAACATTGTTACTGTCTGCAGACCTGCAGATGTAGTTGAGGTATGACTCAAGCCACCTGCGGGTACAAAAGGAATCTCTACCATACTATCTGGTACTAAGACTGAAGAGGATAAAAAGTACAGAGGATGACCTACTCCCACAGTTGGAAAACCTATGGAAACTTTTCCAGGAGAGAGGTTATCCGTACAGAATTTAGGAGAAGGCCGGCAGACAACTGCAGACCCAAGGAAGAGACCAGATACTCTAGCCCATAAGAAGACAACCTGGGCAGGATAGAAAGATACTACCCACGCTGTTCTCCCTGGGCCTTGACACCGCCCCCCCCCCCTGGAAGAAAAGTTAACAGGACTCTGGGATTGGCTAAAATCGACCTATGGAGACCACCCAGCATGGAACAGATTCGCAGAAACCCCACCCCATGATAGCGTGGAGGAGAGGAAAATCTCTAAGAGATCACTTAGTAAGAGCGAGCCTGAGCCTGGATCTGAATCAGTAGACAACCCAACCCACTCTAACCTAACCTCTCTTCGCTCCGGGAGACTGGTGGCTGACGAAATGAAACCTAAGGAAGCAAGGCCCTAACAAGACTTGTAACCTAACCTAACTGAGAGAGGCCTAACAAGACTCAAACAGAACCAAACCTTAACCTTCCCTCGGCTAGGCAAGTGCGAGGAGTGGTTAAGGACGACCCATAATTAAACAGGCCATAGCAGTGACCCACACTACAGAACACAGACTTAAGTGCACCGGAATCACCATTCCCCTCGCCCAAGAGACCAAGGAACGATACATGCTCACCTGCGCCAGTGCTTCATGTGCTACCAATACTCCCACTACACCAGCAAGTGAACTGAGCAAGTGCAGAAATGCAGTATCTGCGACCAGGAGCACCACTACAAGGCCTGCACATCCTCCCACCCTTGCTGCCTACTCTGCAATGGCTTGCATACTGCTATCTCGCCTGACTGTCTCCACCGGCAAGAGGAAATAAAAACAGATGACAGCAAACACTGCCTCCACCTCACCTCAGCCAGCCAACCCCGGCCTTGCCTGGGAACACATGTGGGAAAGCTGCTGCTGCTTCACCACTGTCTGGTCCCTCACCTTCGCAGCCCTCACTATCACCAACCAAGCCTGCCGTTACCATCAACAACATCCTTGCAACCGTTACTTCTACACCTCGCCTACAAATTGGCAGGCAACGAAGTCAACCTATACGTCAACACAATCAACGGCTGCTCACCACAAATGGACTACCGACGGTGACGGTACCCGGTGATCTTCTCCTAGCTGCTGTCGGCACGGCGTCCGACACCACAACAGACCCCACGACCAGTCTGGTATCAGGGATGCCACCCACCCTGGCTGCCCATGCAAATGAAGTCATCATATCCAAGACGACGACGGAACACCCATAACTCCCACAACCGACACCAAGAGGCTCTCCAGAGCCACCACCGACGCCGACAAGAATGGCCATGCGACCGACGACGAAGACAAAAGTACTTGCCATGTGCTCTTCATTCCACCCAGTGAGTTCAATGGCAACGCAAACACCAGGAGAAAATTGGCCCACAAATGTAACAAGATAATCCGCCAGAACAAATACCTAAACGCCATGTATGTCAACGCCAACACCGTAAAGCCCTACACTGACCTCTCAATACTGAAGATAAAAAATTATGACACAGAATTCCACTGCAAATTCCCAATCATATAAATGCATTTCCTCGAAAAGGACAAGACTGATCATACCAAACTACCGAGGTAGTTTCGTTCAGGTATAAAGTATTGCCTTGCATATTAAACTGCAACCTTGCAGCTAAGACTCCTACGGGTTATAAACTGCGAGCAACCATCCCTCCACAGATCTCCTATATCAGCTATTGGTAATGGTAATGGTTCCAAAGAGCCTCCACTTATGGGCTATTCATGCCCATGCCACCGTTTGGGTGGCTTGATCTTCATCAATCATT
Organism: Procambarus clarkii; assembly: GCF_020424385.1. Classification (NCBI taxonomy): domain Eukaryota; kingdom Metazoa; phylum Arthropoda; class Malacostraca; order Decapoda; family Cambaridae; genus Procambarus; species Procambarus clarkii. The sequence continues at coordinate 31,395 of NW_025558678.1, read as the reverse complement.
CAATCTTTGTAGCAAGTTGTCTGGACAAACTGCAGAAAGAATGTACCCTATCAAATTTAATGGGAAAGCCAATCCACTGCACCAAAATATGTTTGCTTTCAGAATAGGTGTTGGAACCAAAGAATGCCTTATCTTCCTCCTGGATCAAATAAATGGCAAGCCAGAAATCCTTATTTTTCTGGACCTACAAAAGCCTTCGAACTAGCCAATGTTCCAGCTACACTGTGCTGCCTGGTGGATAAGGAAATCAAAGGACACACTCTTGCCTTTGCCAAAGGAAGCTTGCGTAACCGTGAAGCTAAATTCAAATTCCAAGGAAAAACATCCTCAAAGAGGCTGGAAAATGTGGTTCTGCAGGGAGGAATACTAAGCCCCCTTCCTCTTCAACTGTCTCATGGAACAATTCATGAAGCTCAAGTTACCAAAATCCAAACTGCTTAACTTTGCAAACGACTTTGTGGTCATCATCGGCCGAGCGGACAGCACGCTGGACTTGTGATCCTGTGGTCCCGGGTTCGATCCTGGGCGCCGGCGAGAAACAATGGGCAGAGTTTCTTTCACCCTGTTCCCCTGTTACCTAGCAGTAAAATAGGTACCTGGGTGTTAGTCAGCTGTCACGGGCTGCTTCCTGGGGGTGGAGGCCTGGTCGAGGACCGGGCCGCGGGGACACTAAAGCCCTGAAAGCATCTCAAGATAACCTCAAGATAAGATCATCAGCAATAAAACCAAAGCAATAATCGTTAAAATGAAAACTCAAATCATTAGACTCGTAATACAAGGACACGAATTTGAGTGGGTTACCTCTTTTCAATACTTTGGAGTCATAATGAACAGCCAGTTAAAATTCACTCAAGAAAATGAATATCTTCGGCAACGTTAGAAAGCCAGAAACTCAGCTTTGCGCTCCCTGACAAGTCTTAGAGCTGATGCATCTCTACCAGACCTCAAAATGTACTGCGTTCAAGCCAATACCCAATGGGAGAAACTGGAAGTGTCTCAGAATGATGTCCTCAGAATAATGCTGGGAACACATACGTGGACGTGGCGTGAGTATCTAAGAATGCAAACCACCTTACCCGCGTTACAAACATGATCAAACAAAGAATAGCCACCAAAACAACAAATCTTGTAGGAACCACCGCTAGACTGTCAATCAAAGATAATGCTATCTCTGATACACAGATGGCTTCATAGAAAACATCAAGAAAGAACAAGAGCATGGATGGATAATCTAGTAAAAATTCAAAACAAACACTCAATACAGACAACCACTCACATCTTCACAGATGACTCCTGGTTCAACCTTGACGCTGAGCGGACGTCTGGACACCTCCTCCGCTTGCGAGCCGCCGGATCACATTCTGTTTTCGCGTTTTGAATTTGATACTGCCGTTTGGCATCTCTATTCAATGGTCCGGTTGTACGACGCCTCCGCACATATCACCTTGGGCCACGGGATTGTTGGTAGATTTTTTTTTACGTGTTCTGACCTTTTCTCCTAATGTTCTGTTACATTACTTAATAGAATGTGAAGCAACTGAAGCCCTGCGCATCAGACTCAATATTCAACCAACAAGAGCAGCTGCATTGAAAGCAAAATCCACACCGACTACAATGGTTAGATAAGCAGTTGAAGAATAAGACACATTAATGAACACTGTGCATCTATGTTGACCAGACCGCACACTAGAAGGTGAAGAGACGACGACGTTTCGGTCCATACTGGACCATTCTCAAGTCGATTGTCTTCGACTTCGACTGTGCATCTATATCCGCCACCAAAGTAATGTTAATAAAAAAAGACTAAAACGAGCGCACAAGAAGGAAACTCTACTTCCATTTAAAACTCTGACTCAAATATCACAGTAACAGGCTATCGTCAATACCCGAACTCAACTACGGGCTCACTATAGCCCGTGCTAGATGGCCATTTCGTTATGAGTAGCTGAATCTTAAACGACAACAACAACAACTTGTAAGGTTAGTATTCCTGTATCAGTTCAAGAGAGAGAATACTCATGAAGATGTCACATTGCTGATGAAACGATGATCAGTAAAATGGAAAAATTAAGTGATCTAGTGTTTCTTCAACCAACAGATGGTAGAAGGTATTATATATATATATATATATATATATATATATATATATATATATATATATATATATATATATATATATATATATATATATATATATATTGTGATGATAATCTCTTTCAAGAGAGATTGAGCCTGCTCTTCTCTACATAAAGTTACATATATTGTACAACAATAAGATGCTACCTTCAAGATACGTCTACCAGTAGCACAAAACGTTTTGACCAGGAGGCAAACATACCCAAGACTCCCCCCTACTCCACACTCCCTCCATGCCGTGCAAACTACCATTCCCAGCTTGCCTGCTTCTGATTGGTGACCCGCCGACTACACACCTGCACCTCTGCACCTCAGCGTCCTCTACAAGTCGATGTCTGGCTTGAACCAGCAATTGAAGTCAGAATATCCTTGTGCTCTCAAGCCGTGAACAACTAACTGATATACGCTGTCTATCAGGTGGAAGTTTCTCAGCTAGCGCTATATTCTCAGCACCTGTTTAATCACTTTGACTTTATATTATTGTAGAGTAACGTCATCCCTATTTTTCATTCAGATGTTATATGTTTTTGACTTGTTTTTTTGCACTGTACATAGCCAAGGGATTGTCTTTGTTTTTAATTTGTTTTCTATATTAATTAAAGTTTCAATATTCATACTTTGTTTCGCGTGTCTTCCCTTACTTTACCACAGATGAACAGCCAAGCAGTCTATCTTTTTTTTGTAGGTGTGACTAGGCATTGACACCAGCCATTGGAGGACTGCCGAACACCTACACTCCTACACTTTCCCGTCACAATATATATATATATATATATATATATATATATATATATATATATATATATATATATATATATATATACTAACACAAATTTTCTCAATATTTCCTATATTTCTTTTCACTGTCAATGGTAATTGAAAAATCAGTTCTCCACTAGTTGACTAGGACCTGCCTTACCCTACAGAGTTCTTCATCGACTTGCTTCCATCCTGAGCTGTGGCTGAGAGCACGGTCGACATAAGCGTTAACAACACTCTTCTAGTACCTGTCTGGGCAGTGTTATGATCTCGGCCTACAGGAGAAACGAGTCTCCCTCCTTGAGAGTTATTCGTCAAGCCTGACCTGATTAGAAGGTCTAGCAAAATTTGAGGTGATAACCCATATGAAAAATGGCTGGTTGGATATGTAAAACAATTTGAGATTATGGGCAATGAAGTAAGGAAATAGATAAATGACTGGCTAGGAGATGTGGACATTTTGCTGGAGGCGTGAGGCTCGCTTCTGGAGGACCTTGACCTCACTTGAGTGCCAGACATCGCAGGGGAAGCCGCGCTCCGTTTGAGCTCCCGTCAGAAGGGAACCCCTAGTGATATATCTCGAAGAGAAGAGAAGTGTGCGGACGTACCAGCTGTGGAATCGAGCTGGGAACGTTGTGGTCTCAAGTCCTGGTCGACGAGCAGATATTAAATCGCCCAGAAGCATTATTGTGGGCCGTGGGAGCGCCCTGACCAGACGCCGTCAGAGGGAAAGCGCCCTCGACCAATTAATCTGTGGTTTGTCTTTGGGGAAGAAGTTGCTGAGAACTTCGAAGCCAGCAGATGAAGTAGCTGATGAGACTCCAAGGTAGTGGAGCAGAGGACCTCGAGCTGTGAGGAGAAGCAGCAGTGAAGAGGAGTGTCACGTGCTTCTGTAGAGGTGGTGTAGCAGCCAAGAGAGCTGTGGAGGAACATAGCAGAAGGGTGAAGCACCGTAGTTGCTCAAGGAAACTTCATGATAGCAGCCTGGAGGAGCTGCAGAGGATCCTGGTAGTGAAGCCCGGAAGAACCTAAGGATATTAGGGTAGTGAACTTCCAGAGGTGGAAGGGGAAGTTCTGGTGGATTACTTATAGGGAGTTGATAGTGTTTGGTTGTCATTAGCGTGCAAGACGCAGTGAGAGGTGAGTGAATGTTTGCATTCTTAGGTCAAGGAGTGATTTAGTCTGAAGCTTAGAGTTGCAGCCGTAGGCTTGATTACCTACAGATGTATGTGCTCGAGGACTGACAGTGATCGATTAATCATTGTTGTGTATCAATGAACATTTATACTGATATATGTTATTGCATTCAAATGCTGATTTTCTATATATATATTATCTTGCTGATAGTGCAACAGTGTATGTAGGCTGGACCAACTTGAGGAGGTTAATAGTATCAGGTGGTGAACCAGGAGATAGGATACCACTTGATAAGCTGATAATAGAGTTCTGAAGGTGTTGGAGTGCAACCTGATTGTGATATTATAGAGTATAGGATTCATTATTATTATATGTGTGTATGTATCGTGTATGTGCTTTGTCCAGTAAATGTGTCACAATTTGCTGGTGTTTGCCCTTGTCCTAGTGAGGCTTCCCAGGAAGTAGTGAAGAAGGAGAGAGAGAGAGAGAAAGAACCAAGAACCACTGCTGTGGACAGGGTAAGAGGAAATACTAGTAAGTCATAGGGGATTGAGGAGATCATATCTCATAAGGAGAGAGTGGGGAGTCACAGCGGCTCGAGTGGGTGTGTGCACGTGACAACGAGGCTAAGTGTTGGAGCCGCATCCCCTAAACGTGTGACGTTGAGCCCCTCTCCAAGAGCCAGAAGCGCCAAGGGTGATCTCCTAGTATAAGCACTCTGCCGAGTTGTGGGTTGGGTTGTCCATAGAGAAGGATCGACGACGACAACACCAACCAACCCACAGTCTATAATAGCAGTCACTGCTGACATATGCAGTAGTGCACCTGTCAGTAGTGGCTGGTGCACTACTGTCTGGGCAGTGACTGCCCAGACAGGTACAAGAGGAGTGTTGTTAACGCTTATGTCGACCGTGCTCTCAGCCACAGCTCAGGATGGAAGCAAGTCGATGAAGAACTCTGTAGGGTTAGGCAGGTCCTAGTCAACAACGGCTTCTCCAATGGTTTCGTTGAAGACATCATAAGAAGGAAGGTGAAACGCCATGCAACCTCTGAAGAGACAACTAACACAACACCTGTACCCTCTATTAGACTATTTTACAGCAACTTCTTTTCCACAGCTCATAAAACGGAGGAAAGGGTCCTGAAAGATACTGTTAATAGAAACGTTATTCCTACAGACAAAAATCAGAAGATACAATTGACGATTTACTATAAAACCAAGAAAACTGCCAACCTACTCATGAGGAAACTCTCCAGACACAAAGCAGAACGCTTTGAAAGAGATCAATGTCGTCTATGCCTTCAAATGCCCACTTGGGGACTGTAAGCCTCAAAGAACTCAGTATATAGGCAAGACAACAACATCTCTTTCCAGGCGATTAACGATGCATAAGCAACAGGGCTCCATTAAGGAACATATAATCTCTTCCCACGACCAGACCATCACCAGAGAAGTCTTAACAAAAAACACGGAAATCATCGCTAGATACAGCGATAGCAGGCAGTTTGATATCTGCGAGGCACTACACATTAAGAAGTCACCACCAGCAATCAACAGCCAATTAATGCACAACTATATTCTGCCCACTTCAAGACTCCGCACCAATATAGAAGCATCAAGAATATGGGCCAATAGGCCCTTTCCATTTACTTCCATTCTTTCCCTTTAACTTTACCCAATATTACCCAATATTTCGCATTCTATCTTGTGTTGAAAGTTTGTTTTCACCTCATCCAAAACTGTTGTAACATATCACCTCACCCAAATGCAGGTATATAAAATGAAAAGCCATTTGAATTATAGCATAGTAAGAAATCTGTTTAGTGTTTGCAGGTTATAGTTGTGTGTGTGTAAACTAAAGTCTTTGAAAATGTAATAAGTTATTACGAAACGCATTCAAGTTTCGCGTCAGACTAGAAATAAAATTGAATTTTGGAGAAATGATTTTTCAATTACCATCGACAGTGAAAAGAAACATAAGTATATATATATATATATATATATATATATATATATATATGTCGTACCTAGTAGCCAGAACTCACTTTTTGGCCTACTATGCAAGGCCCGATTTGCCTAATAAGCCAAGTTTTCATGAATTAATATATTTTCTCTAATTTTTTTCTTATGAAATGATAAAGCTACCCATTTCATTATGTATGAGGTCAATTTTTTTTTATTGGAGTTAAAATTAACGTAGATATATGACCGAACCTAACCAACCCTACCTAACCTAACCTAACCTATCTTTATAGGTTAGGTTAGGTTAGGTAGCCGAAAAAGTTAGGTTAGGTTAGGTTAGGTAGGTTAGGTAGTCGAAAAACAATTAATTCATGAAACTTGGCTTATTAGGCAAATTGGGCCTTGCATAGTAGGCTGAGAAGTGAGTTCTGGCTACTAGGTACGACATATATATATATATATATATATATATATATATATATATATATATATATATATATATATATATATATATATATATATATATATATATATATATATATATATATGACGTACCTAGTAGCCAGAACGCACTGCTCAGCCTACTATGCAAGGCCCGATTTGCCTAATAAGCCAAGTTTTCATGAATTAATTGTTTTTCATCTACCTAACCTACCTAACCTAACCTAACATTTTCGGCTACCTAACCTAATCTAACCTATAAAGATAGGTTAGGTTAGGTTAGGTAGGGTTGGTTAGGTTCGGTCATATATCTACGTTAATTTTAACTCCAAAAAAAAAATTGACCTCATACATAATGAAATGGGTAGCTTTATCATTTCATAAGAAAAAATTAGAGAAACTATATTAATTCAGGAAAACTTGGCTTATTAGGCAAATCGGGCCTTGCATAGTAGGCTGAGAAGTGCGTTCTGGCTACTAGGTACGACATATGTATATATATATATATATATATATATATATATATATATATATATATATATATATATATATATATATATATATATATATATATATATATAATGTGTGTGTGTGTGTGCGGAAAATCCACAGAGAAATGTGAAAGGAAGTGAACGTTTCGGCCTGATTAAAGCCGTTGTCAACACCAGACTGACAAGAGGAAAGAGAGGGAGGGTACAGGCCAACACCTGGAACCTGACCAACCCATCTCTAGGGAAAGAATTAATCAGAAACCGGTATAGCTTAGCTTAGAATTGTAAAAAAGGATTAAGTGGTCAGAGAATAAGGATGAAAGATTAAAGAAAAACCTCATGAACATACAATATATGAATATATAATTTGAATGAGACATTTTAACCCTCTCTATGAGTTTTCTCTTAAACTGTTGAGCAATATTATAACTTCAAAATGGATAAAGTTTGTTCATATCAGTACTAACATTAAGAAGATTTGGACACTGGCTGATTAAAGCAGACTCAATCAAATTCTGTTCCATGAAACCACCACAATTGATTATGCTTTTTGCCCCATTCCAGTTAATAGTGTGATCTCATAAACTTGTGTGCAGATACAATGCACTAGACCTTTGGGCAGTTCTAATACTATAAGCATGTTGTGACAACCGCAGTTGTAAGGACTTTCCTGTTTGTCCAAGGTACACAAAATCTCAGTCATTGCAGGGAATCGAATACACACAACCTGCTGTATCAGGGGGAGTTTTTTATTAAATTGGACTTGATCGTACTATTAGTGAATACCAAATTGATATTAAGTTTCTTAAAAACCGGAAACAGTTTTTTAAGTCCACTCGCATAAGGTACCGCCAATGAGTTAATAATTTCTGGTTTCGCCTTAGGGACGTGATTATAAAACGTACGCTTAGCTTCTTCAAACGAGAAATCCAAAAACCTCTTAGGATATTGTAAACTCTTCCCAATTTCATATATTTTAGAAATCTCTTCATCAAAAAACTCAGGGCTGCATACCCTCAAAGCTCGTAGAAACATTCCTGAAAATACTGCCTGTTTAACTTTACTATGATGATTTGAATAAAAATGAACATACGACCCCACGTTGGTAGGTTTCCTATACACATTAAATTTGAACTTTCTAGTGACTATGAATCATAATGTCCAAAAACGGAAGAGTACCATTCTCCTCAGTCTCACAAGTGAATTTTATTGAAGGTACCAAAGAATTAAGTTCATTAAGAAAAACTATTTTGTCTTTGTCGCACGGCCATAAGTACAAAATATCATCAACATACCTGAACCAAACTACGTTAGCAGGGATAATCCTGGATAAGATTTTTGTTTTGAAGAATTCCATATACAAATTGCTTAAAACTGGGGAAAGGGGATTGCCCATCACCATTCCAAATGTTTATTTGAAAATTTTCCATTAAAACTAAAATAATTGTCTTTTATACACAATTTGATAAGTTCCAATACTTTATAGGTCTGTAAGCTCAAATTATATTTGGCCAGTTCCTCACATAGAAATTCTAACAAATCATCAACAGGAACTTTAGTGAATAAGGAGGTCAATAGTGAGTAAAGAAGTACCTGTTGATGATTTGTTAGAATTACCACGTGAGGAACTGTTGGGTCCGTTCTGCTGAGGTTCTCTGGGTCCTCCTGTGCTGAGTCTGGTGGTTCTGCCTCTTACTGGGTTGAAGTCCCTCTCTGTATATCAAACACTTAATGGATGGTCGTCCTCCACCAAGCTTAAGGCTTACATGTTCTGTGATCGTGGTCTCCAATTTCTGTTGGAAATCCGACACACATAATAACATAAGTTACCCATTAAAGAAAAGGAGAACGGGTATTCTGTGACGTCATCCAACACGACATATATTATATATCTCATCTCTTTTTAAACCTCAGTCTAGTATTTAAACTTAATAAAAAGTGTTCAATAGGACTGAATAAAATTTCCAACACCAGGAATATAGCTTAACTCACTATTCCTTAATCATAAATAGAACCACCAAATATTTTAGGACGTCTCCCCTAGGGCGTCATCATGTACACAACAGCAACTTGTAAACACGGGCAGGAAGCACTCCCTGACAAATCATAAAGGTTCTTTCTCCGATCTTCGACACAGGATCCTCTACGATCCGCCCAACAGAAGATCTCATGAACAAGGGGAAGAAATTTTTTTAGTATTTATATTGCATTTAATACTGGCCATTATTATTGTTTGAAATATCGTTAAGACATGGGATTAAATCCCCAAAGTGAGTTTACTCAGCATTACACACACTTACACGGGGGCGTTCCGGCCGAGCGGACAGCACGCTGGATATGTGATCCTGTGGTCCCGGGTTCGATCCCAGGCCGGCGAAAAATATTGGACAGAGTTTCTTTCACCCTATGTCCCTGTTACCTAGCAGTAAATAGGTACCTCGGAATTAGTCAGCAGTCACAGGCTGCTTCCTGGGGTGTGTATGTGTGTGATGTGGAAAAAATATAGTAGTAGTAGTAGTAGTTAGAAACAGTTGAGAGGCGGGCCGAAAGAGCACAGCTCAACCCCCGCAAGCACAACAAGGTGAATACACACACACACACACACACACACACACACACACATACGGTTGAGAGGCGGGACTAAAGAGACAAAGCTCAACCCCCACAAGCACAATTAGGTGAGTACATATTCCATGTCGTACCTGTTCTTATATGTTTAGGGAACCATTATTAATTCCTTTAAACTCGGCAGGTAATTGTGAGATGGAGTTACAAGAAACTGAGCAGACCAATATACCTGTGATTGCTACCACTACCTATACATCAAGCCTTGTAGACCTCCAGACAGCCGCCATTACGTGGCACTCTGAGGCACAGGGCCACACCCAAATTTGATGCTACAATTACACAGCCTTAGCAGGCCCCACCAACATTACCAGCTAAGGCCCCTTTTTGTTTAATGCAGAGTAGTGTACAAAATTAAAATAAGTATAATTATCGTAGATTAGACCACCATATGTGGTATGACTTATATTTTATATTTGTAAGAATAAGGTAAACAAATACTGCTTGTACCATTCTCATAAGGTGGTGCAAGTTGCATTTGTCCCTCCCATTGTGTGAGGTAAGTTCTAGCAGGCTGAATTATAATATACAGTCAACTACTAACTAAATAACTAATTAACTAACTAACTAACTCAGAAGAAAAATAATCAAATAAATATAATATAATATTAAAGTCAAATAAAAATTAAATTGAAGTAAATATTTTGAATATTCACAGAATATAACAATTAAAGCTTGCTAGGATTTTCCCACATAAGTTATGGTCTTCAACGAACCGGATAGAACATATAAACATTAGTGCAATATTTAAATAATATTTCCATATACATTAATTATAGCAGGAAGACACTGCTATGCATTTTACATTTTTCTAGCCTAACTTTTTTCAATCTCGGCAAATAGTGAACAGAACTTACAACAAGCACTATTATTGTTCCGAGGCCTGAACCAAAAGAACAATTGTGCTTTTTCCTTACAAGAGGTTATATGAGGCTAATTAATTTACTCATAAATGTATATATAATTTTAAGTGTTTATATAAACATTACATAATATTTAATATTGTACCATTACTGTAATAATTAGTGCATGTCACATTATTTACATCCAATTCTTGCACAAGGGTAGGACATTTTAGGCTGGTGTTGTACAGCAACCTAGTCTAATTTATTGTGCTAACCTGGTGTAAGGGTAAGAATTTACACTTGTCTAGAGCTGAACATATATTACAACCTAGCAAGCACATATTTTTATGCAGTACTCATGACAACCCGAGTTGTGTCGTCTACATAATATTACTATAACTATAGTAATAATTTAACTATAATCATTTCACCTTTGAGTGTTAATCTGTGTCTCTGTACCAACGAAGAGTGATATATGAGGAGCTAACTTGAGGTAAATCCAGCATAGATACAAGGTTGCCACTCAAATTATAGTGGGTATGATTATATAGTGTATTTTAAATGATAAGCAGCTCTAGTTCGGAAACTAGTAGCTCTACTAGCTCAAGTGCTAGAAAGAGTCCAAATCAAAGTCCAACAAGGCTTAGCACTAGTACATCTGCAGCGAGGCTAGCAAATACAGCTATCATCACCTCAAGTCACTCAAGTCAAATCACCTCAAGATAACCTCAAGATAGATCATGTCTAGTGCCAAAATTGTAAAAGCGACCCTCACTGGTATGAAGGGCCACCTAACACGACAGATCAAAAAATGCGATGATTTATGTAACCAAACTCCAGTTGATTATGTAGAACTGGAAGGCCATCATAAGGTTGCAGAGAGCAAATATCAGCATGTACAAATGCAAATCCGAAAATATCAGGATTTACATGCTGCTACCAACATACATGAAGATGCAATGGAAACTGTAGTACAAGAAAACACAGATTATGAAGATGTAATACAAACAAAATTACAACACTTTGACAAGTTAATAGCCATGCACAAGGCCACTACAAACATTGCAGCCACAGCTTCTCAAAACCCGACACAACCAGAAGTCAAATTACCATCACTCAGTCTCCCAACTTTCTCTGGTACAGAGGAGGAGAGTTGGGACAACTTCTGTCGATTCTGTGGATTCTAATGCCACTATAGCACAGACAACAAAATTTACATATTTACAGGGTGTCTTAAAGGATGAAGTGTTAAAGGTGGTCTGTAATTTGACCTTCACTGATGATGGTTATGATAGAGCAGTACAGCTCCTTAAGGATAATTATGCTAAGCCAGAAAGGACTATCAGACTTCTAACCCAGAAACTGTTAGATATTTCCTCTCCAGATGGATCAGCTGACTCACTCCAAGCCTTTAGATTGGAGCTTGAGTCCTTGTTCAAGGTGCTTAAGAATAAAATGAATCTGGATGAATCGGACTGGATAATCCAAGTCCATATGAAACGCAAATTACCCAGTGATGTACAGGATAAGTTGTTTGTCTTAAATAACAAATCTTCTCTAACAGTTAAGGAGATAACAGAAGGCTTAAGATCCATCATAGAAAGACAACGAGATAACACAGATGGAAAATCGACATCTAAACCTTCTTTAACCACTAATATTAAACAACAGAGTACAAACAGTACTCCAAATAAATCTAAAACAACTTCCCCCTCCCCAAAGTTGAAACAAGGCAGTGTGGGCACATATGCAGTGAGTCCCTCCAAACTTACAGTTAATGTGTCACCCAAAACGGTGACTCCCCAAGGTGCTGTTAACGTCTGGAGGCCATGTGTGTTCTGTGAAGAACAACATACTATGTACAGCTGCAAAGCTTACCCTGATCGTGCTTCACATATAAAACGACTCAAGGAGTTACGTAAATGCACCAGGTGTATAAGGTCACATAATCCCGACACCTGTGCAACTCAAATACACACCTGCAATAGATGCCATAAGGGTCAACACCATACAGCACTTTGTGGGGACTCAAGTACAAAGTCTTCCAAACCACAAGAGGAGGAAGGAACTTCCACTTCAGTACAGTTTTGTACCATACTACCTGACATAAGTGTCTTGTCAACAAGGTCTGATCATAAATCAGCTCTACCCACTGCTCAATTAATCATTAAAAATGGAAAGTCGAAGGTCATCATACGTGGATTATTTGACCAAGGATCCCAAATGACTTTTATCTCAAATGAGTTGGTAGAAGTGTTGAAACTCAAACCTGTACAAGAGACATGAATAGACATAGCAGGATTCCTGACTAACTCGGGAGCCCAAGTCTTCAAGGTAGTACAACCTAAAGTACATTTAGGCAGTTATGTCCGAACGATACAAGCTCTTGTAGTAGATAGATTCCCATCAGACCTGTATGTGTATGGTCTAGAGACAACAGCCAAATTCTTGGAAGAAAAGGGAATCAAATTGGCTGAAAAAATCACGTCAGACAACCTCTCCAATATTGGAATCCTTATGGGATCAGATGTCTACTATCAGTTTATCAAAGGAGAGGATGAAAAACAGGGAATGAACCTGTTACCGTCTGCTAGTGGCTATTTGCTAACAGGCCCAGTATTACGGCTGAAGCAACCCGCACCTGTAGACTACCAACATACCAACCCAGTAATGGTTGCATGACTTGGAGAACAGTCTCCACTACAATTCAGAGACATGTCCGAGGATGAGCTTGATCCCCTTGTACATAAATTATGGGACCTGGCAACTCTCAGCATTGTCCCTGAACAACCTAGTCCAGATGACGACTGGACTAACAAACAATACCTAGACTCAGTTGTCTACAGAGATAATCAATACTGGGTCAGGTTACCATGGAAGCTGAATTACTCTCAGCTACCCGTCAACCATTTTATGGCACAAAACCAATTAAGATCACAGGTGTTGCACTTACAGAGACATCCTGAGAACTTGAGATTGTACCATGAAATAATCAAGAAGCAACTCAATGACAAATTTATCGAAGTTGTCACAAATGATAACCCAAAGGAAGGACACTTCCTGCCATACCATCCTGTACTGAAAAATTCAGCTACTACCCCCACTACGGATAGTATTTAATTGCAGTGCTAAGACAAAGTAGAGTAGTGTTTCCTTAATGGACTACCATCAAACTGGCCCTAGCCTGACACAATGGCTATACGACTTTCTGTTAAAGTTCCGCATTGGGACTTACACATACACGGCAGACCTCAGTAAAGCCTTCCTTAGGGTAGGTCTCCAAGAAGAAGACTGTAACTACACAAAGGTCCTATGGATCAAGGATCCTAACGATCCAAACAGTGAATTAATCACTTACAGGTTTGCTGTAAGTTTTGTTTGGTGCCACGTCTTTTTTGTTTATGCTTCAAGCTACCTTATACACGCACTTGAAGAATTCCAATAGCCCAAATAAAAAAGAAATTAGCATTTACTTGTATGTGGACAATTTCCAAGGAACAACCAGCAGTGAGAGTAAACTGCTGAACATATACCTAGTGGCCAATAAAGAATTAATGGGAGCAAATATGCCTCTCCAGTTGTGGGTCTCAAACAATCCCAAATTAAACTGTCTTTCCCATCTACCAGGTACCCGAGAAAACAAAAGTACTTGGCGTCGAATGGGATACGACAGCAGATCAGTTGACAATCAAGTCGGTGGAACCAGATATCACCAACCTAACAATGTGAAAATTACTCTCACAAGTCAGCAAACCCTTTGACCAATTGGGAATATTAAGTCCCATCTTAATGAATGGGAAGTTGATAATGCAGGAATGTTGGCAACAAAAGATAGGCTGGGATGATCTTCTAACACCTGCCTTACAAGAAAAATGGCAAGGACGAGTGAAATATTTAAGTATCTTAGAGTCTGTGAAGTTCCCTCGGAAACCAGAAAATGAAAAAGAACCAATTAAGCTACATGTATTCTGTGATGCCTCAGGAAAGGCTTATGGCACAGTAGCTTACCTGGTCTCAAATGAGAAAGCCAATTTGTTCACATCAAAGGCGAGAGTGGCACCGTTAAAGAAATTATCATTGACACAACTGGAATTAGAAGCCTTACTGCTAGGAACAAGATTGGCTCATTATCTGATCAAGGCCTTAAGCAACGTCCACTTTGAAGAAAGAGTGGTATGTCAGATATTGAGGCAGTGCTACAGTGGGTGAAAAACAATAATAGTAAAATTCCTTACGTGAGTAACTGCGTTAAGGAAATAAGAGAGTTGTCAACAGGGTATAAACTGAGATATGTACCCACCAAAGAGAATCCAGCTGACTATTTCTCCCGAGGCCTGACTTTTCGGCAATTAACAAAGGCAGAGATGTGGTTCAATGGACCTCAGTGGCTAGTCAGCGACCAGTGGCCTAAACAAAAACCACGAGTCATTGTGACCAATGTCACTCACTGAGAACTCAGAACTACCTCGGAATTTGGTAATTGATCCTAATCGGTACTCTGAACTGAACAGACTAATAGGTGTCACCCAAGTAGTGTTTGATTTTCTAAAGAAAATAGGAATCAAGCATAAATTCCCATGTGCCCTAAGGTACTGGGTCAAAAGAGCTCAGACAGACACATTCGGGACAGAATTTGATAATGTTCCTAAGAAGCTACAAAATGATCTGGGTCTCTGGGTAGATACCAACAATTATAACATAATCAGATGTGGAGGCCGCTTACAGCATGCAGACATAGATCTGGAAGCAAAAAATCCAATATTGCTTCCTCGTCACCACATAGTAAGCAAACTAATTGTGTTACACATACACAAATACAGCACTCTGCATGGTGGGGTATTAGATACTCTCACAGACTTAAGACAACAGTACTGGCTACCCCAAGGTAGGCAGACAGTAAAATCCATAATTAAATCCTGTTTTATTTGCCGGAGATACGATGCCAGAGTGTGTCTATATCCAGGTCCTCCTCCACTTCCAAAGAAACGAGTTGTACATATTCGTCCCTTTGAGATTACAGGAGTAGATTTCACAGGAGTACTAACACTAACAGGCACAAAGGACAAAAAGCCAGTAAAGGCATACATCTCTCTTTTCACTTGTGCCACAACAAGGGGAGTCCATCTTGAAGTGACTCCCAATATGAGTGCCGAGGCATTCATACAGGCTTTCCCCAGGTTCGCTTCATGTAAGTCCTATCCTAGGTTAATGATCTCAGACAATGGATCCAACTTGGTGGCAGGAGAAGGATGTCTGAGGAAAATCTGGACACACCCATTTAGAATTACCCACCCATTAGACCCATTAGAAACACCCATTAGAATTATATTTTATGAGAGAGAGAGAGAGAGAGAGAGAGAGAGAGAGAGAGAGAGAGAGAGAGAGATGGGGGGATAGAGAGAGGGGCAGGCAGACAGACAAGACGACTCGAACAATGGTGGGTAACCTCTCCTAGTATGGGTGTATAGGAGCCAATGTAGCCTCATAGCCTGGCCTCCCTGCGGGGCCTCGTAGCCTGGTGGATAGCGTGCAGGACTTGTAATTCTGTGGCGCGGGTTCGATTCCCGCACGAGGCAGAAACAAATGGACAAAGTTTCTTTCACCCTGAATGCCCCTGTTACCTAGCACTAAATAGGTACCTGGGAGTTATTCAGCTGTCACGGGCTGCTTCCTGGGGGTGGAGGCCTGGTCGAGGACCGGGCCGCGGGGACACTAAAGCCCCGAAATCATCTCAAGATAACCTCAAGATAACCCAAAGGTGCACATGACCCTAAATCAACAGCAGTGCCACTGGAAATTCATACCTCCCAGAGCACCACGACACAGAGGCTTCTATGAACACATGATTGGTACGTTGAAACGTTCTCTATGGAAAACCCTACACCGCCAAAAGATTGACCTACAGGAGCTCCAAACCGTAGCCATAGAGTTAGAAGCACGAGTTAATAACCGACCACTTACCTACCTCTCTGATGATGTTTTGCAGCGTGAACCATTAAGTCCAGCTCATCTGATGTATGGGAGACCTCTCAGAACCCAGGTGTCCCTTACGGACAAGGAACCAAAGGATCATTGATATGTCCGAGAGGGTGATTTGGTTCAACGTTTCAAGCATCTATCGGGGTTGATAAGTCGGTGGAATGACGTATGGACTCTAGAATACCTTACTGCTCTGAGGGAGTATCATTACAGGGCAAACAACCCCTACAACAGAATTAACTCGAACCCTGGTGATATAGTTCTGGTGGTCAGCAATGGGCCACCCTCAGAGTGGCCTATAGGCCAAATAGTCTCTGTTCATCCAGACAGCCAGGGCATCTTGAGAATAGTGAAAGTAAAATGCCGAGGCAACACTACTCTCAAAACATTAGAGAAATTAGTTCCTCTAGAACTGGCAGGAACTTCGCTCTACAATAGTGCACTGAGTCCAAGCGAACACTTCGCTCTACAATATTGCACTGAATCACTGAGCACCGCACTAGTCAATATTGCACTTAATCGCTTAATCACAGCGAGCACCGCACTGCACAATATCGCGCTTAGTCACTGAGCACCGCACAGGACGTATAACGTCACAATCGTCACATAGGGGGAATTATATACAGGGATTACGCCACTTCACCACCCCTGTCAAACATACTTAACAAGGGGACGGATCCCGCTGGGGATGCCAATTATGTTACGACCCTCTCGGGACGCAACGGGGTTCTTACTCTGATGTAGTTAGAGGAAGATATATATCCGGCCCCAAGCCAGTAGAGGCTATCAAGGGATGCGATCCGTGACGCAAGTAACTTAAAGGGAGTAGGGAAAGAAAGGTAAGAACTTAATATAATATAATATAACCTTCACCATTTAAATATATAAAATAAAAGAGTACACAAAGGGGGGGGTATTAATGCTATGCAAGGGGATTATTCACTGTAGTCTTCTGCTGAAGACTCTGGCGCCACACCACTTTCGGTGCCGATTCCTTGGTGCTTTCTTCGTGGCCTCAAGATGTGTCTTCTGGAACGCCGAGCCTACCCTGGCCACAGGTCAGCCACAACACAGGTCCACTGGGGGCACCGTCGTGGAGGCCGTCAACCACACGTCCAGCAGGTCTGCTGGCAGGTACTGAGCCACCAAGGCTGGTACGGCCACTCCACGAACGATATAAGGGGTACGCCCTAGACAGGAGTCTCGTGTGATATCACCAATCACCCTCCTGTCCTCAATACCCCAGTGGATTATCGTCTCCAACCGTCGGTCCCGGGTAAATCCTTCCACTGCCACTCCACTGGCAGGCTTAACACACCACAGTGTTCTTCCGGGGGGACGACGTCACGACAGCTGCAGCAAACTTCACTGTATGGAGACTGGCTGCCTCGGGTAGACTGACTCCACCTTCAACACAGTGGTCCCAGGTCGGCTCTGTAAGCAGACACGTCATCAATAACAGGGACACTAAAACACCACACTTACAGGCTCAGATACTAACACCTGACGTATCCAGTCCATAGATGGCGCTGTCGTCGGAGCACCACCTCACCAGAGGTCAGGAACGGCGGTGTTGAGCGCTGAACCAGACTGGAAACTGGTCCTCGAGGCCAGTACACGCTGTCCTCACTAGGTGCCGTCGTTCGTTTGGCGGGGGTTTCGGGAGCTGACCCACAGATGGCGTGTTTGTCACTGCTCCAGGCTCGGACGCTGGATCCGAGTTCGTAACACCTCCCCACCAAAAAGAATTTGGTTTGGGGTTCTATAAAAAACACAAACCAAATTAGCAGGGCGACACAACTCCAAATGGACTTACTTATACTATGAACTGGAGTGATGAGGTTGTCTTGTCCACAGAACTTTTCTATTAGCCATTTCCGGCACAACGGGAGCTTGCAGATAGAAGGCAATGATCTGCCCGACGTAATCTTCCACGTCTCCCACGTCTCCACTGCGATGTCAAGCAGGGGCATCATCTCACCTCTCTCGAGTACGGATTGGTTTCGACACGATCTGGGGTGACTCGACACTTCTCTATGTCGTGGCACCGATGATGGCTGACCACAGACGGCATTTCTGGTGCCAGTCCGATGGTCCTTCAGGGAGGCAGGAACCTGGAATACAGGGGTCTGATAATTCAGAGTGATAGCGACAATGGGCAAGTCAGTACTTACTATACACTCCTCTACTAGGCCCACACCTAGTTCCAACAGGGCTGCTTGCTCACCGAAGATGGCATTCGCTCTGCCCCCGTCAGGTCGACCAACGTTCCGTATAACGCTGTGTTGAGGCTCAGCAGTCACGCGGGGGGTGTCAACCTGTCGGAAACAGTCACTCACATTATCACATATCGTACCTCCTGTATCATCTATTACCTCCCAGGTCCCTTCTTCAACTGCAACACTTGCAGTACAAATCTCCAATCCCTGGGACCTCTTCGCGATGTTCATGGGAGCCATCATTCGTCGGGTCGTCCACCGGTCCTCACTGAGAGCACATAGAATACATAGGAGAATAAAACAAAATATCGCTAAGAAACATGAGGCCAATTGGGGGATAAGTTTCCTGAGCTTGTCATGTCCATAGCCGGCACCATCCACTAGCCTGGCTTGGACCAAAGAGGGCACTAGACCTTTTGAACACACCTCACATACCTCTGACGTCTGGGGAATCTCTGGCTGGTCCACTACACGCTGCAACTTGCCATACCGCAAGCCCACCTCAGCCTTCGTTCCAGACTCGTTGGTATCCGTGGGTGTCTGCACACAAGGCCTCTCTTCTAGCTCAGGTACTTCTGCTATCGTAACCTCATGTTCCTTGTCAAGAGAAGAATCAGGAGACACTGCTAGATAACTGTCGATCTGCGGGGGAGAGGACAAATTAAACATAGTTACATCCGGGTCTGTCTTTACCTGGACATTACCATTGCCTGTTGTCACCTCCGACCTTGCTGTTCTGGTAGACTCGTCCGCAAACTTGGGACGATTGGTGCTCCAATCTGTCACCAAGTCGTTGGCTAGTACCACGTCAATCCCAGCCACAGGGAGGGTATCGACTACTGCCAACTCACATGTGCTGCTGAAATAAGGCGAATCAAGATGTACTGGCACTAAGGGGGCGATGTACTGCGTCCTAGGAAACCCAACCAGGATCACCTCTGGTCTCCCATCCACACTTACTCCCTCGGGTAACGAGCTCTTCACGATCAGGGACTGGGCTGCTCCACTATCTCTGAGCACTACAACTGATCTACCAGTATGATCACTCGTTACATACCCGCATGAAGTGTGAGGGGCAAACAAACTTGGTCCTTCCTGCTTCATCGTAGACTGGTTTCCTGCTGGTGGCGTAACACAGCTCATCAACATCACCTCCCTTCGTGCGCTGCCACCTCTTCTGCCTCGGCACCTAGCAGCTATGTGCCCTTTCTGCCCACAAGTCCAGCACACCATATTCCTCCTTGGACTAAGGTGTTTCGGACTACTAGGACTTGTTCTTCGGGGGCTACTTGGGGGCGTCTTCTTAGCGCTTCGTGTGACGGGTCTTTCTTCTTCTTCGTCGTGAGGTCTGTCAAACCGGCGCTGGTAATTCCTCGGGACGTACTTAGCAGACGGCCTATGAGTCAGGATGTACTCTTCAGCCATGGTGGCTGCTGCACTCAAGGTCTCTACCTGCTGTTCCTCTAAGTATGTCTTGAGGTCTCCAGACAAACAATCCTTGAAGTCCTCGAGCAGAATCAGCTGTTCGAGGTCTTCCTTGGTCTCCACCTTCCGAGAGGCACACCATTCCTGGAAAAGTCGCTCCTTGATCGTGGCGAATTCGGTAAAAGTGTGCTCTGAGGTCTTCTTCAGGTTTCTAAACTTTTGCCTATAAGCCTCAGGTACCAATTGGTAAGCCATGAGCACAACTTTCTTCACCTTGTCATAATCGCTGGAGTCGTCAAGGGATAACGTAGAGTAGGCAATTTGGGCCTTCCCAGTCAAGACTGACTGTATCATGATGGCCCAATTCTCCCTTGGCCACTCCAAAGAAGCAGCGACTTTCTCGAAGGCTGCAAAGAATTTTGACACTTCCTTCTCATGGAATTTGGGGACCATTTTGATGTTGCGTACCGGATCGAAGCTACTGGTGTCCGTTGTTTGCCTCCGACCACCGCCTAATCGCAATACTTCTAGTTCATGTTGTCTCTCTCTTTCCTCCCTTTCTCGCTCTCGTTCTTCTCTCTCTCGTTCTCGTTCTTCTCTCTCTCGTCTCTCTTCTCTTTCTCGTTCTTCTCTCTCTCGTTTCTCTTCTCTTTCTCGTTCTTCTCTCTCTCGTCTCTCTTCTCTTTCTCGTTCTTCTCTTCTTTCTTCTCTTTCTAATTCTAAACGCCTCATCGCCAATTCTTTTTCTTTCATCTCCATTTCTTTATCTTTTAATTCCCGTTCTAATTCTAACTTCTTCCACTCTATCTCACGATTGATCTCTAGGGCACGCATTTTGACTGTTAGGAAGCTGATATTAAGCTCACCTGCATCACTGTCAATGTCACTGCCCTTATCTTCCTTTTCCGTGGAAGCTATTTCCTCACCTTCCCTTGTACTAGGAGTCTCGCTTCCCTGTTTCTCTTCTGCCTTCAGGTGCCGGTGAACCTTGGACAAGATCTCCACACGGGAATCACTGGCACGGATCTTGATCTCCAGGTAGGCGCTCACTAGTACAAGCTCTGGTTTGCTCAAATATTTCAATCTGGCAAGACAATCCTCTCTGTTCAGAAAAGCCTGAACCTCGTCCAGATCATCGATGGTAGCTTTGTCTGCCATTGTCACAGATGGAACACTTTGCGCTTAACACACTGCTTACACGTTAGCACTTAACACACCGAGCACTGTTCTACGCCAATATTGCACTTTATCGCACCAAACACTGCACTTGCCAATATTGCACGTAATCACTTCGGGCACCACACTACCCAATATTGCACTGAGTCCAAGCGAACACTTCGCTCTACAATAGTGCACTGAGTCCAAGCGAATACTTCGCTCTACAATATTGCACTGAATCACTGAGCACCGCACTAGTCAATATTGCACTTAATCGCTTAATCACAGCGAGCACCGCACTGCACAATATCGCGCTTAGTCACTGAGCACCGCACAGGACGTATAACGTCACAATCGTCACACAGGGGGAATTATATACAGGGATTACGCCACTTCACCACCCCTGTCAAACATACTTAACAAGGGGACGGATCCCGCTGGGGATGCCAATTATGTTACGGCCCTCTCGGGACGCAACGGGGTTCTTACTCTGATGTAGTTAGAGGAAGATATATATCCGGCCCCAAGCCAGTAGAGGCTATCAAGGGATGCGATCCGTGACGCAAGTAACTTAAAGGGAGTAGGGAAAGAAAGGTAAGAACTTAATATAATATAATTAACACCATCACCATTTAAATATATATAATAAAAGAGTACACAAAGGGGGGGGGGTATTAATGCTATGCAAGGGGATTATTCACTGTAGTCTTCTGCTGAAGACTCTGGTGCCACACCACTTTCGGTGCCGATTCCTTGGTGCTTTCTTCGTGGCCTCAAGACGTGTCTTCTGGAACGCCGAGCCTACCCTGGCCACAGGTCAGCCACAACACAGGTCCACTGGGGGCACCGTCGTGGAGGCCGTCAACCACACGTCCAGCAGGTCTGCTGGCAGGTACTGAGCCACCAAGGCTGGTACGGCCGCTCCACGAACGATATAAGGGGTACGCCCTAGACAGGAGTCTCGTGTGATATCACCAATCACCCTCCTGTCCTCAATACCCCAGTGGATTATCGTCTCCAACCGTCGGTCCCGGGTAAATCCTTCCACTGCCACTCCACTGGCAGGCTTAACACACCACAGTGTTCTTCCGGGGGGGCGACGTCACAACAGCTGCAGCAAACTTCACTGTATGGAGACTGGCTGCCTCGGGTAGACTGACTCCACCTTCAACACAGTGGTCCCAGGTCGGCTCTGTAAGCAGACACGTCATCAATAACAGGGACACTAAAACACCACACTTACAGGCTCAGATACTAACGCCTGACGTATCCAGTCCATAGATGGCGCTGTCGTCGGAGCACCACCTCACCAGAGGTCAGGAGCGGCGGTGTTGAGCGCTGAACCAGACTGGAAACTGGTCCTCGAGGCCAGTACACGCTGTCCTCCCTAGGTGCCGTCGTTCGTTTGGCGGGGGTTTCGGGAGCTGACCCACAGATGGCGTGTTTGTCACTGCTCCAGGCTCGGACGTTGGATCCGGGTTCGTAACATGGAGTTCTACAGGGCTCTGTACTCGGACCGATCCTGTTTCTGATATACGTAAATGATCTCCCGGATGGTATAGACTCATTTCTCTCAATGTTTGCTGACGACGTCAAAATTATGAGAAGGATTAAGACAGAGGAGGACAGCTTGAGGCTTCAAGAAGACCTGGACAAGCTGCAGGAATGGTCGAACAAATGGTTGTTAGAGTTTAACCCAAGCAAATGAATGTAATGAAGATCGGTGTAGGGAGCAGGAGGCCAGATACTAGGTATCATCTGAGAGACGAAATACTTCAGGAGTCAGAGAGAGAGAAAGACCTGGCGGTTGATATCATGCCAGACCGGTCCCCTGAAGCTCATATCAAGAGGATAACATCAGCGGCATATGCCAGGTTGGCTAACATAAGAACGGCCTTTAAAAACTTGTGTAAGGAATCTTACAGAACATTATATACCACATATGTCAGACCAATCATGGAGTATGCGGCTCCGGCATGGAGTCCATATCTAGTCAAGCATAAGACTAAACTGGAAAAGGTTCAAAGGTTTGCCACCAGACTAGTACCCGAGCTGAGAGGTATGAGCTACGAGGAGAGACTACGAGAATTAAAATTCACTTCGTTGGAAGACAACAAAAGAGTTAGGGGGGACATGATCACCACGTTCAAGATTCTCAAGGGAATCGACAGGGTAGATAAAGACAGGTTATTTAACACAAGGGGGCACACGCACTAAGGGACACAGGTGGAAACTGAGTGGCCCAAATGAGCCACAGAGATATTAGAAAGAACTTTTTTTGTGTCAGAGTGGTTGACAAATGGAATGCATTAGGATGTGATGTGGTGGAGGCTAACTCCATTCACAGTTTCAAGTGTAGATATGATAGAGCCCGATAGGCTCAGGAACCTGTACACCTGTTGATTGACGGTTGAGAGGCGGGACCAAAGACCCAAAGCTCAACCCCCACAAGCACAATTAGGTGAGTACATATTCCATGTCGTACCTGTTCTTATATGTTTAGGGAACCATTATTAATTCCTTTAAACTCGGCAGGTAATTGTGAGATGGAGTTACAAGAAACTGAGCAGACCAATATACCTGTGATTGCTACCACTACCTATACATCAAGCCTTGTAGACCTCCAGACAGCCGCCATTACGTGGCACTCTGAGGCACAGGGCCACACCCAAATTTGATGCTACAATTACACAGCCTTAGCAGGCCCCACCAACATTACCAGCTAAGGCCCCCTTTTGTTTAATGCAGAGTAGTAATACAGATTTAAATAAGTATAATTACCGTAGATTAGACCACCGTATGTGGTATGACTTATATTTTATATTTGTAAGAATAAGGTAAACAAATACTGCTTGTACCATTCTCATAAGGTGGTGCAAGTTGCATTTGTCCCTCCCATTGTGTGAGGTAAGTTCTAGCAGGCTGAATTATAATATACAGTCAACTACTAACTAAATAACTAACTAACTAACTAACTAACTCAGAAGAAAAATAATCAAGTAAATATAATATAATATTAAAGAAAATTAAAAATTAAATTAAATATTTGAATTTTCACAGAATAAAACAATTAAAGCTTGCTAGGATTTTCCCACAAGTTCTCACATGGACCATTATCTGCTGTCCCTGCGTCCCTGCGGGTGGCACTACCGAGACCTGCTGGTGGGTCCCTGCGGGTGGCACTACCGAGACCCGCTGGTGGGTCCCTGCGGGTGGCACTAACGAGACCTGCTGGTGGGTCCCTGCGGGTGGCACTAACGAGACCTGCTGGTGGGTCCCTGTGGGTGGCACTACCGAGACCTGCTGGTGGGTCCCTGCGGGTGGCACTACCGAGACCTGCTCGTCCCGGGAGGATTTTACACCCAAATCATCGGCGATATTTGTGTGTCCCGCGGTCACCTGTGAGGCACTGAGTCTCACTCTCTCCTGAGCCTCACTGTTTGTGACTTGAACTAGCCTTGGTAACTAGGTAGCCTTGTTGACTAGTTAGTCTTGTTGACTAGTTAGTCTTGTTGACTTGTTAGCCTTGTTGACTAGTTAGCCTTGTTAACTAGCTAGTCTTGTTGACTTGTTAGCCTTGTTGACTAGTTAGCCTTGTTAACTAGTTAGTCTTGTTGACTTGCTAGCCTTGTTGACAAGTTAGCCTTGTTGACTAGTTAGCCTTGTTAACTAGTTAGTCTTGTTGACTTGTTAGCCTTGTTGAATTGTTAGCCTTGTTAACTAGTTAGTCTTGTTGACTTGTTAGCCTTGTTGACTAGTTAGCCTTATTAACTAGCTACCCCCTCCCCGCTCAGCTCGTTGTCGCCGTGTGGGGGCTTAGTGGGCGGCTGCCGGAGTGTGATGCTCCTTGGGACAGTCCTCTGTCCTTTTCTAGCCTTGTGCTCCTGCTGCCGTCCTCTCCAATTCTGCTGGGCATCTTTTCCTTTTCCTTCTGTTTCGTTTTTCTCCCCCCCTCTTCTCCTATCTGCTTGCCGTTTCCTACCGACCTTTTGCTCGTTCTGGTTCTTCCTTTGGACTTCTTCTATTTTGACACCCGGGTGCTTGAGGAGGCATACTCATGCACCCGTAGAACTGCAGTACCCGACGTCGAGAGCGAGGGGAACCTTTTATTGTCAATCCCCACTTCGTCACTGAACCCGATCTCGACGGACTGTCGGTTTCTTAAGGTGGCGTTTGTGGGGCGTATACTCGCGACGCACCCCTAGGAGGCCCCGACAAGATCGGCGATAGCTTCTTGTTGGGTGTCCTGCCTCTAATTGTGGCTCCATGGTGGGTGTGGGGGCACATTCGTGAGTGAATTCTTTCTTTCGTCAAGATGATTACCCCTGCTTCGGCTTCTTCTGGTTTACCTTCTCAGGCTCGTGGGGTGGGCGGCCAAGCCCCCGAGTCGGTCCGTATTGGAAGACCGGGCTCTGTAGCCTCCGCTGCATTGGGCCCCGACCTTGCTCCTCCTTTGGCCTCTCTGACTCCTTTCTCTGGCTCCCCTCCCTCCTCTGTAGTTGGGTCGAGCCCCAAGCCCCCAGTGGTGACTACCTCGTCCCCTGGCGCGGCTCCTTCTCTAGTTGTAACTACTGCGCCTTTTAACCCCTCTCTCTCTGGGGGTTCTCACCGCCGTCCTCGTCACGGCCGCCCTCGCTCGATTCCTTCCAGTTCTGCTACCTATCAAGCCTTGTTTGGTCCCGCTTCGTGGGCCAAATATTTTGATCTCCTCCCTCTTGATTCTGCGCCTCCTGACGATTTCTCCCTCCATCGACATCTCATTGATTCCGTGGATGCCTCCATTACTTTCAACCCCACTCGTCTCGGTACACGTGTCGTTGCTGCTCCTTCTCAGGATGCTGCTTCCCGCTTGGCTGCCTTATCCTGCCTTGGCGAGACCCCCGTTCGGGTCTCGAAGAACGTTCAGTTGAATGCCAGTGTTGGCACTATTTTGCTCCCGCCCCATGTTGCGACCGGTGTTCGGGACCTGCGCGACTGCCACGACGATATTCGACATATCCTCGCTGCCCAGGGCCACTCTATTCTCCAGGTGGACACGTTTACTCGTCCCCCTCGTGGTAGTCGCCGTCAACCCCTCCGGGTTGTGAAGATTACCTTTGATGTTAGGACCCTCCCACCCTCTGTCATTCTTGCTGGTGCCAGGTGCTCTGTCCAGGAGTACATTCCTTCTCCTCGGCTCTGCAACAAGTGCTGGAGGTTTGGGCATGGTGCCCTCCGCTGCTCCGGGACTGTCTCTCTCTGTCCTTTGTGTGGTGGCGAAGGTCACTCTAAGTCGGAGTGCGCTTCTCCCCAGGCTCGTTGCCTCAACTGCGGTGAGGCCCATCCTTCCTTCTCCCGTGCGTGTGTCCATTACAAGCTTGAGGCAGCCGTCCTCAACTTGAAGCACCGGGAGCGTTTATCTTTTCCTGAGGCGAGGCGCCAGGTTCGCCGGCTCCCGCCTTATGCTAATATCTCTTATGCTCGCGTGTTGCGCTCTTCCTCTCCTCGTCCTTCCCGCCTTCCTCAGACTCACAACCGTTTCCGGGCCTTGGACCCTGATGCGCCCACTGCCCCCTCCTCTGTCCCTTTGGGTTCTCTCCCGAAGGATCCTCCTCCTGGTCCTCTGTCTGAGGTTCCCCTTCCTTCTACCCGGTCTGTCGTGTCTTCTGTGTCTTCTTCCTCGTCCCACCTCCGATCATCCTTCCCATCCTCTTCCTCCATCTATCGGCTCTCCCCGCCGCCTGTCGGTGCGGGTGGATGTCCATCGCTCTCCTAACGGCCGTCGTGTGTGCTCTCGTTCGGCTTCTCCTGTTGAGACACTGGAATCCGTTGCCCGGTACGTAGTTGCTGGGACACCGGTCTCTTTAAGTCAGAAGCGTAAGCCTGGCTCCTCTCCTTCCTCTTCCCCGGCGGGTAAGAAGGCTTCGCTTTCTTCCTCAGCTCCTCCTTCTGGCTCTGTTGCTCCTTCCCCTCCCGTTTCAGTGCTTGCGCCCCCTGTTCCTGCTATGGAGGTTTCTTTGGCCCCTGCTTCCCTTTCGGTTGCTGCTCGTGCTGGGGTGCGCTCCTCTCTTTCTACTCCCCCTCTTCCTGCTGCTGTCCTTGACTGCTCCTCTCCGTTGTCTCCTCCTCCTCCTCCTCCTCCTCCGGACCCTGCCCGCCCACCTCTGATCTGTTCTCCCGTTTCCTTCCCTCCGTCTTTGCTCAGTTTACCCATGCCCCCTAACCCTGACTTTGCTGACCCTGATCCCGACCCTGATATTCTTTAACGTGCTCTGTTGGTCTTTCGCCTTTGTTTCTTCCTTGTTCTCTGTTTTTGTCCTTTCTCTTCTCGTCGTTGTCCATTCTTCAATGGAACGTTCGAGGTTATTACGCCAATTTCCTCGAACTCCAACTTCTGGTTTCGCGGTTTTCGCCCCTTTGTGTCTGTCTCCAGGAGCCAATGCTTGGTGCTCGTCCTGGTCGTTTTCGTGGCTATTCCTTTCTCTCCCCCCCAGCCATTGCTGGGGCTTCTAATTCTTCTGCTCTCTTGATTCGGGCTGATGTTCCCTTTGTTCCTTTACTTTTTCCTTCGCCTCTCCATTGTTCTGCTGCTCGTATCTTTGTGGGGAAATGGTACACAGTTTGTTCCATTTATCTCCCCCCGAGTGTCCCGCTCTCTCTTCCTGATTTGAAACACCTCCTAGACTCCTTGCCGGAGCCTGTGCTCCTGCTGGGTGACTTCAATTGTCGTCATTCTCTTTGGGGTGACGTTCTGACGAATACCCGGGGTCGCCTCCTTGAGCCGTTTCTCCTCTCTTCTTCCCTGTCTCTTCTGAATTCTGGTGAGCCCACTCATTTGGACTCTCGAACTCGCACCCTTTCTTGTCTTGATCTTTCTCTCTGCTCTTCTTCTCTTTACTTAGATTTCACGTGGCAGGTTCTTGATGACCTCCATGGAAGTGATCATTTCCCCATCCTTGTTTCCTTTTTCTCTTTTCGCCCTTCCCTCTCTTTCCCTAGGTGGCAGTTTGCTAAGGCGGACTGGACCCTATTTTCCCTCAGTGCTACTCTCTCTGACCTCTCCCTTCTGCCCCTCTCTCGCGCTCTCCTCTTTTTTCATGACACTGTCTTCGACGCTGCCCTCCGCTCTATTCCTCGCTCTTCCTCTCGGGGTCCACGGAAGTGCGTTCCCTGGTGGTGGTTCCCTGGCCGTAGGCAGACGACCGATTCTTTTCTTTTCTTTCGGAAAGCGAGTGCGGTGGCCCGTAGGGCCATCCGTACGGCTAAACGTGAATGTTGGGCATCTTATGTCTCGACAATTACGTCCGAAACCCCTCTGGCCCAGATCTGGAAGCGTATCCGCAAGATAGCGGGTAAGTTCGTTCCCGATGTTTCACCGGTCCTTCACCTCCATGATACTCTTGTGACGGACCCGTTGCAGGTCGCTTCCGAACTGGGTTCCCACTTTTCTTCTGTTAGCTCTGGTCTTCATCTTCCCCAATCTTTCCTTCTTCGTAAACCTGTCCTTGAGTCTCGTCCTTTAGATTTCTGCACTCATCTTCAGCTTCCCTATAATGATCCCTTCTCTCTCTCTGAACTTCGTTCTGCCCTGGCCCTCTGCGGTTCTACGGCGGCGGGCTCCGATGGTATTCATTATGAGATGCTTCGCCATCTCCCTCCGAGCACGTCTCAGTATTTACTGAGTCTGTATAATCGGATCTGGGAGTCGTCGTCAGTCCCTGAGGACTGGCTCGATGCCGTTGTCCTCCCTGTTCGCAAACCGGGGTCTCTGGGTACTTCCCCTAAGGACTTTCGCCCTATTGCTCTCACAAGTTGTGTCTGCAAACTCTTTGAACGTATGGTTAACGTTCGTCTGATGTGGTTCCTGGAACACCATCACCTCCTCTCCCCTTCTCAATTTGGTTTCCGCAAGTGCCGCAGCACGACAGATGTCCTGGTGAACTTGGAGGTCTATATTCGTACTGCTTTTGCTGCGAAGACCTCCGTTGTTGCCGTCCTTTTTGACCTAGAAAAGGCTTACGACACCACTTGGCGTTATCATATCCTATCTCAACTTCATTCTTTTGGCCTTCGTGGTCATCTCCCTCTCTTTCTCCGCAGCTTCCTCTCTCGTCGTTCCTTTCGGGTGCGCCTTGGTACCGCTCTATCTCCCTCTTTTCAGCAATACGAAGGTGTGCCCCAGGGTAGTGTTCTGAGCACTACTCTTTTTCTGGTTGCCCTCAATGGTCTTCTTTCCTCTCTTCCTTCTGGTGTCTTCTCCGCTCTCTATGTCGATGATCTTACCCTTTGTTGTCAGGGTGATGATTCGCCTCTCCTTCAACGCCGGCTTCAACTTGCAATTGATGCCGTGTCGTCTTGGGCCACAGGTCATGGCTTCAAGTTCTCTACTTCTAAGACTTGTGCCATGACTTTTACGCGGAAACGGGTTGTTCTTCGTCCCTCTTTGTCACTTTATGGTCATCCCCTTGAATACAAAGATTCCGCGAAGCTTTTGGGGTTATTCCTTGACACTCGTTTGTCTTGGTCTCCCCATATCTCTTACCTCCGTGTTGAGTGCTCTAAGGCCCTTACCCTCCTTCGGGTCTTGTCCCATACTTCTTGGGGGGCAGATAGGCGCACTCTCCTTGCTTTACATTCCTCTCTCGTCCTGTCAAAGCTCGATTATGGTTGCCCTGCTTACTCGTCTGCTTCTCCTTCTACTCTTCGCCGTCTTGATGCTTTGCACCATACTGGGTTGCGCCTCAGTTCTGGTGCCTTTCGTTCGACTCCCGTCCTTAGCTTGTATGTTGACACTGGCTTCCTGTCTCTCCAGAACCGCCGTGATCGCTACTGTCTTCGCTATCTTGCGCGGTCCTTGCAACATCCTTCCTCTCGCCTCTGTCGTGCTTTAACTTTTACCCCTCCTGCGGTTCCTGTTCCTCTTCACCACCTCCCTCTTTCTGTCCGGTTATCTCGCCTACGGGATTCTCTTTCCGTTCGTATTTCTGATGTTTCTCCTCATGTTGTTCCTTCTTTGCCCCCGTGGAGGGTCCCTCTTCCGCGGTTTTGTACATCCTTGACTCGTATCACTAAAGCTTTTACCCCTCCTACGGTTCTAAAACGCCTTTTCCTCGAGCACTTTTCTTCTCACTCCCGCTCCGTTTCTGTCTTCACCGATGGGTCTAAGTCAGCGGATGGTGTTGGCTACTCTGTTGTTTTTCCTGATCGCACTTATATGTGTCGCTTGCCTCCGGAGATTAGCATCTTTACAGCGGAACTTTATGCTATTCTCTATGCTCTTCGTCTCCTGCTTTCTCGTTGTCAGTCTACCTTTGTGGTTGTTGTTGACTCTCGTAGTGCCCTCATGGCTCTCGGGTGCTTTAATCCAGTTCATCCAGAAGTTGTCGAGATCCAGCATTGGCTGTTTCTCGTTCACAGTAAATTTAAGTCGGTTGAGTTTTGTTGGGTTCCCAGCCATATTGGCGTGTCTTTAAATGAGCGTGCGGATGCTGCCGCTAAGGAAGCTGTCCGCTCTTGTCCCATCTCTCGTAAAGGCATTCCGTATTCCGACTTTTACCCGGTTATCCATTCCTCAGTCCTTACCCGTTGGCAGGCTTCTTGGTTGTCTGTTACTGGTAACAAGCTACGTACTCTTAAATGTTGTGTTTCCTCGTGGCCGTCCTCCTTCCACCGTAACCGGCGGTGGGAAACAGCTCTGGCAAGGTTGCGTATTGGCCATACTCGCTTAACCCATGGTCACTTGATGGAGCGCCGCCCTGCTCCTTATTGTCCTAGTTGCATTGTCCCTCTTACGGTCGTGCATGTCCTTCTTGAATGTCCTGACTTCCAGGACGAGCGTGTGTCTTGCTTTCCGACCGCCCCTCGCGGTCACCTGTCCCTCGATAGAATTCTTGGTGACTCGGATACTTTTGATATCGTTCGCCTTATGCGTTTTTGTTCTCGTATTGGCATCCTTGGTGATATTTAGCGCCCTCTGATTATTTTGCGTATTTGATGGTGCTACATAGCCTTCCCGGTTTGGTGCCTTCTTTTGATAATTACTTACTTATTAACTAGCTAGACTTGTTGACTTGTTAGCCTTGTTGACTAGTTAGCCTTGTTAACTAGCTAGCCTTGTTGACTTGTTAGCCTTGTTGACTAGTTAGCCTTGTTGACTAGTTAGCCTTGTTGACTAGTTATCCTTGTTGACTAGTTAACCTTGTTGACTAGTTATCCTTGTTGACTGGTTAGCCTTGTTG
>NW_025558676.1:0-26424 GCF_020424385.1 Procambarus clarkii | reverse complement strand
ACATCACACCTCAGAAACAGAAACACACTACACACACAGGAACAGAACACAAACAAAACAGGACACACAGCACACAGAAATCATGCATACAAAACAATTTCACACCAAATGGGAAAGCTCAATTAGAGACACATAGAAACGGCGACACAATAAGTATAACACAGGAAATATAACATATTAAACAGAACACAGGAAATATAACATATGAAACAGAACACAGGAAATATAACATATGAAACAGAACAAAGGAAATATAACATATGAAACAGAACAAAGGAAATATAACATATGAAACAGAACAAAGCAAATATAACATATGAAACAGAACAAAGGAAATATAACATATGAAACAGAACAAAGGAAATATAACATATGAAACAGAACAAAGGAAATATAACATATGAAACAGAACAAAGCAAATATAACATATGAAACAGAACAAAGGAAATATAACATATGAAACAGAACAAAGCAAATATAACATATGAAACAGAACAAAGGAAATATAACATATGAAACAGAACAAAGGAAATATAACATATGAAACAGAACAAAGGAAATATAACATATGAAACAGAACAAAGGAAATAGAACATATGAAACAGAACAAAGGAAATAGAACATATGAAACAGAACAAAGGAAATATAACATATGAAAAAGAACAAAGGAAATATAACATATGAAACAGAACACAGGAAATATAACATATGAAACAGAACAAAGGAAATAGAACATATGAAACAGAACACAGGAAATATAACATATGAAACAGAACAAAGGAAATAGAACATATGAAACAGAACAAAGGAAATATAACATATGAAAAAGAACAAAGGAAATATAACATATGAAACAGAACACAGGAAATATAACATATGAAACAGAACAAAGGAAATAGAACATATGAAACAGAACACAGGAAATATAACATATGAAACAGAACAAAGGAAATAGAACATATGAAACAGAACACAGGAAATATAACATATGAAACAGAACAAAGGAAATAGAACATATGAAACAGAACAAAGGAAATAGAACATAGTACATTACAAACAAAATGCAACACCCAGACGCTGCAAGCCAAAACAGGATACATGATGGAAGGACATGAGACAAGGCATCAAGGACATAAGGATAGGGAGTACACAAGGTAAACAGAAGCACTATGTATGTTTAGCTGCGAACTCCTCGCCGGAAAGCGTAAGCAGTACGCTTCTCAAATCAGCATGACGTCATTCGGTATCCGGCCACTAGATGGCGCCCATGGCATCCTTTCGCAGCACCATGACGAGGTACCGATCATCAGGGGCAACCTCCCTCTGCGGGGAGCCACCAGCAAGAGGAGAAGGGGGGAGGGGGCCCAGGAAGTAACGCGGAGCCCCCTCACAGCCCCGTCACCTTTGGCGGGCAATGCCAGAGCACCGTACTCCCCCACCTCCACCCAAGGCTCACCACGAAGGGGAGACACACTCTGAACCTGCCTTGATCGCTTTGAGACAGGCCGCCGGTCGTTCGAGCTATGACTCTCATCATCCTGCATCACAACAGAAACTTCCGGTGGGCGCACTTTCAAAGCGCGACCCCTGAGAACCACAGCTTCCACAACCTGGGGCACCGGACCACACACCACAGGAGACAGCCCTCGCAGACAGCCAGAGCGACAAAAGACAACGTATCCAAGGACAGAGCAGGCAGGGGCGGCTGAGTAGGGGAGGACTGGGGTAGCTGGGGCAGGGACGGCTGAGGTGGGGAAGCCGGCAGCGGGGGCGGGGCAGCACCATCACGTCGACCCCCACACCACCACCCACATCTGCATCCAGGCGAGCTGCAAAATCCAACAACGGGGCACCAGACTTCTGGGAAGCAACACACATTATACCATCACCTGGAGACTGGTCCGGGGCCGACAACAGGGGAAAATCCTTCTCCCGGAAGAGGTTAATAGGGGTGATCTGGCGTGCCACACACCCCGCAGCCTTATGGCCCAACAGTCCGCACCAGAAACACATTTGGGGCTGGACCCGCCTGAAACACATGAAGAGTGTAACCCAGCAGCTTGACGGAGGACGGAATATTACCCCCTGAGGCGCATGGTGAGAGAGCGGGTCATAAACGGGACACCCTTCCACTTCCCGAAGGAGACGGCATTCATACGCACATGAAGTACCTGCCCAAAACGGGCAAAGTATCAACTCAGGAGGTCCGCAGGAAACTCAAGGGGGCGGGCGCCCCATGTAGAGACATATGTCATCGAATCACCACTGAGTAGGAAGCGTTACCGGAAAATTCAAGGCCAATAGTGTGAGAGTTTAGAAGATAAGTGGAATAAATGAAATGGTTGAGGAATTGAGCTCGGAAAATTTTAAAATTTTCTTTAATCCTTTAACCTTTATTCCTGTCGTGATATTCGAAGAGGTCGCCTCAGGAAGGACTTGCTTAGCTAAAACACCAGTGTAGTAAGCAGCTCATTTCTCGCTCTGGGACCATTTATGAACAATTGACTAGGCGCGAGTAAATGTCGAGACCCCGAAAAGTTTGAAATCCTCCTCCACTTGGTCGTCGACCTTCGCAATTCGTCAAAGCGAATCTTACGAGTAGGTCCTGGGCTCTCACATCAATAATTTATTGTTGTGTGGTGCCGTATATTTGGTCCAAAACTCATGAATCAGTCTCATTTTAATAGTCGAGTGTGACAGTACACTTGCATAACAATTATAATGTGTGGTGTGTAACGAAAAGTCAGTGTTAAACATAACAACTTAGTTTATTCAAAAAAGACTAACTACTACAACAAAAACAAAAGAAATATCAATGATGTTACTCGAAATCCTTCCTGTGACACTATCAATGACAGCTAGACACCAGCCCCTCGGACTGCATGAAGAACTAACTCGAACATAAGGCGAGACCACAGAGGAATCAGTCAAGAAACAATAACTAACAGATCTATAATCATAATTACAACAAATGACACAGTAGGTTCTGAAACATGTCTCCAGTAACCTCCTAACTGTTCAGGTTAGGAGGTTAGGAGAGGAAACTTTCAAGTAACGTTTTTCATAACGTTTTTAAACTTTATGAGAATTTCCTGCCCACCTAACCTACCAGAGGACACTTAACTTACTGTTGTTGAAAAAAAAATCCAAAATATATTTTATTTTTTTTTCATTTTCAAATTACGTCCACTTTCGGCCATACGGGCAAACGGCCAGAAGCGATGTTATTTTTAAGAGGACAGGTTGCTAGAACAGTGCCCCACAATGACTTTACTGAACTGCAATCACAAACGGTGATTGTTCAACACTAGCAACAATCACCATCAATGACATCCCCTTTGCAATGACACACACGGCAAGTACTCTGATTTCCAAGTATTAGAATACTGCAAAACACTAATTGTTTCAAATGACCCCAGTGCTCTAATTACCACTTAGAACATAGGTCCACACATTGCAATCACCACAGTAAATAACACAATAACACTGGGCACTGTGACACTACGATCATATATATATATAATTACTGCTGACACATGTAGCCTACAGCTATCAAACGTTACTGGGAACAATAAGAAGATCTCGCGCTCCTTAAATCACATGGGTGAGTGATTTATCGATCCCGCAGATAAACACTCCCGAGAATTACATTACTCGACAGAGCAACGGCTGTCACTCGCGACAGTCTCGTCACTCACCAAATTCTACCAAAATTACGTTAATACTGCAACCAATATATATATATATATATATATATATATATATATATATATATATATATATATATATATATATATATACGAAAGTACTTAAGGAAATTCCTGTTTCATTTTCCTCCGTGGTCTGACATTGTCACATTCTTAATCACGTGTTTTATTTTCGTGATATATACACACACACACATATATATATATATATATATATATATATATATATATATATATATATATATATATATATATATATATATATATATATATATATATATATATATATATATATATATATATATATATAACACTTGTCACGGCCCTGGTAACAAAACAAGAAATTAACACCACACTCTGGTATCACTCCACAATAACCATTGCCAGGAATCCCTGATGTTACACACTGACCCTAATCCTGAGCGTTCAGTACTGGAATTCCACACCTACAATATTACACATGGAATAATATCACTATGTCCCACGGACGATCAGAAATTATTGAATTACCACAATTCTACCAGAATGGAATATAAAATATTACATGGACAACGTCTCAGTCCTTGGCTTATCTATGTATACTATGTTCCCGTGTGTACCCACACACACACTGTATGTCTGTGTACACAAGACATCTCTGGACTGACAAAATGACAACAAGGGTGATTATCTCGTCGTCCACACTTCATTTCACCTCTACAGGTGCTTAGTGACAATGCAACGGAACACCTGACTTCGAATTCAGGCTTTAGAGACTGACTTATCACCAAAAATACACACATAGGTACTTAAACATTTATACAGCTGGCCTCACACACACAATTACCATACATCAGGCACCCCACTATGGGTGGCTGGCTCACAGCGGTGGTAGGTGGAGGCGAGCATAGGTGGCGGGTGGTAGGCTTAAGCAGAGACTTTCCCCCGCCCCCTCTCCCAAGCAAGCGTAGCGCTCCCAACACTTTGGCGCCAAAACACTGACTCGAGATTTCCACGAATTACTATGAGAAAACTGCCGCTGAACACTTGGCACGAATTTCCCTGTTCCCTCGACTGCTACAGAGCACAAGCAGGAATTTGAACGTCTATAATCACTGGTATGGGATCCACGAGTCTGTTACTGCTCATATGCAAATTACCCACGACCCAGATCACTAGAACTCTACCCACTCTACAAAATGTGTTTCTCCCCTTCGAGCGACGACTTCGGCCGGATTCTGCTGCAACCGCCGTCGTAGATGAAGCAGTTGAGTAGTCTAGCCACCACGACGTCCAATACTCAGTTTGGCCGAAATGATCACAGGAAGCGTCAGGACTCGGTGGTGGCTGTGTTCAGATTGATGCCTTGAGGGAAGGACACCGGTGATTCCAGCTTCCTCCTCGAAAGAACCAATGAGAGGAAGGCACACAACGGCCTACCCCTCTCAACCAATCAGGGGCGGTGTAGCATGGCCCCTAGGGCACGCCAAAATGACCGACCAACATGGTGGCTCAAGATGTTTGCTAAGATGGCGGCTGTTGCCATGACGACGAGTCAAGTGGCTGGCGGGAGGCCCACGCTCGCCCACGCATCCCTGGAAACACAAACCGTAACTGTCTCTATTTTCCGCTTGTTACAACTTGTAATAAAGTTGTTACATCTTGGCTTAACGTGTATATGACGTATTAGAACGTTGTTACAACTTGCTATATTGGTTGTTACAACTGGTTAGCAGGTGTTAAAACTTGTTCGAACGTTGTACCAACGTCGTTGTTTCGGTGTGTGTTTGGCGGGATGGGACCTAACTGTTCCTGCGCGGACTTGAGTCCTCGCTCCAAGCCATACAATAGAATGACACTATCGGCATATCTCTGTCCACAGACGTGCTACCCCGGCCAGGGTAACATTTCTGGACTGCTGATGACTGGGGCTCTCACATGAGCTCAAACACAAGATATTCGGATACTGGTTACCAAACTTAAGTCCGTGCACTTAACAAGTGTACTGGCCTCCACAGGCAGAAGAGCACCATTGTAAGTGAGCTGGTGAACAATTACCTCATAAATAGAGTCCTACATAACGACAGGGGACACTGGCGCCCCCATACTGCAAGCCAACACTTGGCCAAGGGGCCACCTCAGTAGAGCACGTCACTTTGCCCACATCAGCAGCTACACCAGGGTCCGCTCTCCACGCCGGGTTGTCAACCACACCTTGCTGTAATTGCTGAATGGAGATATCCACGACGGCCATCGTGGTACCAATAGATTCATGCTGACAGAAGCTGTCAAAGGATATCCATCAAGGCATGTCAAAGTTTCGTATTAACCAAACTCGACGTAGTGCACTCATTCTGTGCACTCAGGAGTCTCTAACTGTTATGTGCACGCTCCTACACACATTTAGGATAGCTAGAGATCCTCCTCTTACAATTAGCAACTTTTTTGTGCCACTGCTGAAGACAAAGTGGGAGAGTACACTGGGTAATATGGCAAACATCAAGCTTGGAGTGCCCACCTTCCTTCACAAAACTCTAAGCCTCTAATGCTCACTCTCTCTCCGCTAACTAAACAAATCACAATTAAAAGGATTAACAATACTTGGCTCACGAAAAGCATGCTTACATCAATCAACAAATAGCATATATATATATATATATATATATATATA
Organism: Procambarus clarkii; assembly: GCF_020424385.1. Classification (NCBI taxonomy): domain Eukaryota; kingdom Metazoa; phylum Arthropoda; class Malacostraca; order Decapoda; family Cambaridae; genus Procambarus; species Procambarus clarkii. Next base: position 20,067 of record NW_025558676.1, on the reverse strand, counting down.
TATATATATATATATATATATATATATATATATATATATATATCAGATGAAATACAGAATAGGGATCATTTCCAAAGTGTCGTCTAAGAGATACCTTCAATAATCTTAATCTTACCTGACCTGAAAGACAAAAAGAGAAAGATACACATACATTATAAATAATTCATTGTGTCGGGGGGACAGAAAGCCAGAGTGTATTCATACACGTCTGGGTTTTATCAAGATCTAACCCCCCAACCCCCCCCCCCCCCCGAAGCCGAATTACTGATTCGCCCAGGATGCATCCCCCAACAAGCTGACTAACTCCTGAGTATCTACGCACTGCTAGGTGAACAGTCTCATTATGTGAAAGGAAATGAGCCCAACCATATCTGTCCCGCCTGGGATTCGAACCCGTAATTCTCGATTGTGAATCGACAACGAACCTGACTGTACTACCGCAGCCCGTCCTCCAAACAAAGATCCAAAAGTGATTCCATCCACCCGCCAAACCCCCTGTTTATGAATGAAAAACGGTTTACACACGACTCACAACTGCTGACGTTCGAACATATCCGGAACAAGTGCTTCACTGACGAATTTTGTTGGAACCACAACGCTGTAAATGCTTCACCCACGTACTACAAATACAAATAATCGCCAACAGAACCTAAACACCTAACCTAACCTATCCTATGCCTATATATACACAATATGCTAATATATTATAATATTAATTTATACTTGCGAAAATTCCCGTTTTGAATGAACAGCATGTTACAATTTATGAATGCGTCTGTGGGGTTGACCGCTGAATGTAATGGACTTGAGTCGAGGACGGGTTAACTACCGGGACCCTTAATTATATTATTATAATTATAATTATTGTCACTCGTTCTTGATACTATCTTTCCTAGTGTCTTAAATGAATTATTTCTATACTATCCTTTAGTGTATATACTATCCAAATCTGGTGGTTCATTAGGTTGTATTGGCCAGCCTATGATATAATAGCCGACATAACCAAAGATGAGTTTGGATGGTTTCTTGTGATGGTGTAAACATAAATCATATTATTATCCACCTGTGTTTTGCTGTTATTCTGAACATTAACTACTAACAACTAATGTCTAAATACGAGTTAAAGTTTTTAAATATTTTTAAACCGCTTGAAGAATACAAATAGTTTAGCTTAGTCCTCGTTTAGTATTTAGTGTTACCCCATTTAACTTAAAAATAAATTACTTATGTCTGAAACTTATGTACGAAACGTTCTGTGTTTGTTTCATAAAACATATTGTTTACCTACAAATTATCCACTATCATTTATCTAATCTATGTATTTACTTTTATATAATTACAAAAATAATATTATATTTAACCTATGTATGAAAATATTCAGCAACCCCAATCGTACTTTATTACCCCGAAATTTGGTATATAAGTCAAAAACTCTTCTCCATCCAGTCTCTATAACGATCTTCACTGCTTCTAAACTACATCTGATCAACTACGTTCTGTCAGCGAGGCGTACGTCTTCGAGGGCGCCCTGCTGAGAGTGCTGGTGGCTGAGAACTACACGAGAGACGACGGCTGGTCGCCACTCTACGTGGCCAGACACCCCATCCAGCCCGGGTACGCGGTCTGGTACGCTCCCAGAGATGCGCCCTACACCCACATCATCGACCGCTGCCTCCTGGCCTTCCATGGGGTAAGTGTATCGGGTATGGTACGCCGCCAGAGACGTGCCTTACATCCCCATCATCGACCGCTGCCTCATGGCCTTCCATGGGGGAGTGTGTCAGGTATGGTACGCCCCCAGAGACGTGCCTTACATCCCCATCATCGACCGCTGCCTCATGGCCTTCCATGGGGGAGTGTATTAGGTATGGTACGCCCCCAGAGACGTGCCTTACATCCCCATCATCGACCGCTGCCTCATGGCCTTCCATGGGGGAGTGTGTTAGGTATGGTACGCCCCCAGAGACGTGCCTTACATCCCCATCATCGACCGCTGCCTCATGGCCTTCCATGGGGGAGTGTGTTAGGTATGGTACGCCCCCAGAGACGTGCCTTACATCCCCATCATCGACCGCTGCCTCATGGCCTTCCATGGGGGAGTGTGTCAGGTATGGTACGCCCCCAGAGACGTGCCTTACATCCCCATCATCGACCGCTGCCTCATGGCCTTCCATGGGGGAGTGTGTCAGGTATGGTACGCCCCCAGAGACGTGCCTTACATCCCCATCATCGACCGCTGCCTCATGGCCTTCCATCGGGTGAGTGTGTCGTATATGACAGGAACAATGGTCAGGGAAGGTGCGGGAGACAGGCCAGGGAGAGATGGTAATGTTCGCAGCATCCATAGTAATGTATCGTGTCTAGTTCCACAGACAGATAATGGTAATTGTACAAGAAGTGTCTTATACAGTTGGTTACAGGCGATCACTGAAACAGAACAATGGCTATAAGTTTAGATCTTTCCCTTAAACATCATGTGCACCTTTGTAAGTGTTTCAAGCAATTGATTCTTCTTGAAACAGTCAAATATTTTACCAATTACATTTTTGATTAAACAAAAACAACGTTACTCTTTCCTATTAGAAACACCGAGCAATCCCGTTAACATTGTTCCATGATACCCACAACACCTGGAACGTGAAAGTGGAAAAGAGAATTTTATAATCACTAAAGTAACTTCTTTATTAGATTATAGCCCACTGAAGGTCTTGCAAGTAAAAAACATTTAAGTTGCAAGGTGTAACCCCATGGCTGTTTTAAGAAGAAACCAGTGTTAATACTTAACTTTGTAATCAATCTATTATAATTACAAATAAAAAATAAGATTGGAAGATTAGTTTAAACTAAACGAAGCGCTAATTAAAATTGAAGAATAAAGCAAATGCCCTAATTTAGTTTGCTCTTACCTTAATTAATATTGCATTAAGACTTCGTTGCATTAACTTTGAGGAATATGGTCAAGACTAGTGCGTTGGCGTAGTCTATTGCCCGTTTGGGCTAATATAGTTGTAATCTTCAGAGGTGAGTCTGGGTGATACAGTGAGATGGCAGACGCATGTTGTCAATACTGCCAGAGCGTCTAAAGTGTTGCTAAGGACACTACCACACGTGAACTGCTCATGGCTTGACCCGTCGCTCCCAGGGAGACTCATAGCAGAGGATGGGCGGGTTAGTATGGGTCCAACGGGCAGGTATCGTCGCAAGGTTGGAAGCAGGTGGTAGTAGTAGTAGGCAACCATCAGTCTCAGGAGACTGTGGAGTTGCGTTCTGGTTATCGGCCTAGAGTGGCCTCTCCAGGGCACAAAGCCAGGGTAGGTTGATAAAGGGAAGAAGCTGTTGCCCATGCAGCAGGTCCCTCCCTCTCCAAGACGCTGAAAGTCTCCACTGGAAAGGCAAATGCTAATGCGATTGGTGCCAGCGCCGTCGCAGAAACTGTCAGAACGAGGGTGAAGGCAACAACGAACTGCCCTAGGGGCTCAAGGAGAGAGGATAAAGATAAGTATTTCTCCTTGACTTTTATTAAAGGAGAAATACTTATTTTTCTGTACACGTGGGGACTTGAGAGCTCTTTCCGTGTGGCATAATATTATCATGTGTTTTTATATGGTTAACAACAGACCTTATCCATCATAGATCTCTTGCAGAGTTAAGATACCCGTTCTATATGATAAACACATACTGACAAAACATCACTTAGGATGGAATCCAGGTGAATGGACTACCTTGGTATTTTCTTTGGACATCCAATTTTTGCGTCCACTCCGCAACTGCAGCGTCAACGTTGGTGCCGAGAGCTCTGATTACGGATTCTACTTCCAGTCTGAAATTTTGCAGGGAATCAGGCTGTTTACTTGGTGGAGGTAAATCCACAACTTATAATAGAGTTGTAATTGCCATCATCGTATTTGCAATGTTATTCTTTCAGTGTTGTGTGGCTACATCATAACTAGCCATTGTAAGAGCTAGATTAGAGGATACTAATTGTGCTTCGCCTTGAGCTGCTCTCACAAGTATGTAAACTTAGTGATTTAGTGATGTATGTAAACCGAAACTTGGGAATTGACTAAAGCATCAAATAATTTACAGAAAGTATCTAAATTTTCCAAATCGTGCCTACAAAGGTAGCTAAGTTGATTATTGAGCCTGAGGTTGTACTGGGTTGGGTGAAGAGGAACTCTGCTGTGGTATTGCTTCGCGCAACCATGTTGATGAATGGGTTTTATTGGGCTTGTGTTTCCTCCTCATACTGTGCTAGACTTGTCAGGAGTTTATAAAGTTCGTCAAATGTTCATGCAATGGTTGAAACCTCGGTCAGATACGTTTCTGTAAGTTTTTTATCTGCTCAAACTTGCTAAAGGTCACGTTGAGATATGTGTCCAGATGGATATAATCAACTGTTGAGTGAATAGAAAAAAATTTACATGTGCAAATACGCCTAATTAAATGGCCTTAGAGTACTATCAAGGTCTGATTTGTGTTTAAGTTTAATTTAGACACGTTTGATTATTGGCTGAGCTTACTTAAACTTAAGAAAATATCGCCTAATAAATGTATTTGTCTGTGTTTCGGCAATTGATCAGTTTCCGTCATCAGGAGATGATTGTGACGTTCGCTTGTGATTACCGCTCCAGAATCTGGGGTAAACAGGATGTCAACAAGCATAAATACAACAAGCTGAATAATAATGCTTCCGAATGCACATTTTTCGTTTCCGAATGCACGTCAAGTTATAAGAAAACTCTTAAATAATAGTTCCATCTGGAATAACTGTTTTTGTAAGTTACTTAATCCACCCACTATAGGAGTCTGCACTTAAAATTATATAATATAATTAACTACTCTGTTCTTACCCTTATATGGGGCTCAGCTACAAAGAAAGTTATGTATTCAAATAATATACTGTAATGAAGCACGTGGAAATTGCTGGAGTGGTTCTTCACACACATAATACTTATAATTTATTAATGAATTAGCTCTTTTACTAATTATTATGGGCAATAGCCTCTTGCCATTATAAAAATAGCAAATTATTGCTTCAGTAACTAACTATAGACTGTGTCTTTAAACAATGGTTACATTGTTCACCTGGTGATCATTATGAGCTCCTATGCCCTAATATGTATTGATATTAGCCTAAAATAGCTTGGCGAGGCTTGTGATAATCCAATATGAAGAATAAAAGGTTAATCTTATCAGCTAGTGGGCCAGCCAGAGGCTTAGTGCCCGCGCACGAATATCCCTGCATAAAAAAATGCTCAAGTCTGATTAAATCCGCTTAAAAAAGACCAAAAATAAAGTGAGAACTTACCCTAAATCCTTATGATAAATAAATAAAATATTAATGAGAATTTTCTACTGATTCTGCTACAGACAACTATGGCATCATGCTTAGCAATCACAGCAAGTCCCTTGTTCCTACAGAAGCAGGAATGGTTCGCTATGTTTCATAAATAGTCATATTGACCACGAGGTCTTTATCAATAATAGACACTACCACGTAGTTTTATTGTTCCACTTGTCAATAAAATTAATCTCCAATACACTATATTGTAGTTTATTAATTAACGGAGGATGTTTTTCCACGCTATTCAAAAATAATTTATAATCAGAGTAGTAACACTGTCACTCAACATTGTTATCGGCCAATAGATCTCTGTTCTTATTCCATGGCAGCCTTGGAATGATTACTGGCCCATCATATCTGTTGGGCAAGTACCAATGATTGCTTAGTTAGTAGCAAAAGTTCACCTTGATCCAAAAGTACAGGACCCTTCTGCCCAGGCCGGCTTGATCCTCATGTAAAGTACCCATACCCAGGATAGATTGACCCCCCTCATGTAAAGTACCCGTATCCAGGCTGGCTTGATTCTCATGTACAGTACCACATCCCCTGGCTGGCTTGACCCTCATGTACAGTATCACATCCCCTGGCTGGCTTGACCCTCATGTACAGTATCACATCCCCAGGCTGGCTTGACCCTCATGTACAGTATCACATCCCCTGGCTGGCTGACCCTCATGTACAGTATCACATCCCCAGGCTGGCTTGACCCTCATGTACAGTATCACATCCCCTGGCTGGCTTGACCCTCATGTACAGTATCACATCCCCTGGCTGGCTTGACCCTCTTATACAGTACCACAACCCCAGGCTGGCTTGACCCTCAAGTAGAGTACTTTTATCTATCTAGTTCAGCAAGGCTCGTGTACCGGCCAACGATGGAACATATCTAGGGGTAAGGTTACTATGCAGGTATTTAATACACCAGGACGCTCCTAGTAGATACTATACTACAGGAAATAAACAGAACTCTTGAAATATAGGTATATATATATATATATATATATATATATATATATATATATATTGTGACAATAATCTCCTTCAAGAGATTGAGTCTGCTCTTCCCTCCATAATTACGTCGTCGAAATTATATAAAACGACTATGGAAGACATGTCCAACAATGACAACAACACCAGCAAGGCTTGCCAGGGTGAGCAAAACGTATGCAGCCAGCCACCTGTTCGGACTCAAACCACCAAACTACATGTTGATCGCTACCGGCTCCGCTGATTGGTCGCCGGTCTGGCTGCACCTGCGCTCGCCCCCCCATACTACTTGATGTCTGGGGTCGCCCCAACTTCAGACCTCAGAATGTTCAGTGCTCTCGTGGTCACCACTCCTCCCGGCTAGACGCTAGCGTGTACTGAGAGAAGTGGTGGCTTAAAGCCAATATTCCAACACCTCCCATTTACTTTGTATTGCACTTCTTGTTATTTTGCCTTAACGTAACTTTTCATTGTGTCATCTAATTATTCTTATTATTTTGATTGATTGATTTTATTATAAGAATTTGTTTGTGCATTTTATTCATGTTTTGATTTAATTAACGTAATTAAAATTTCATTGTTAAAGTTTACTTGTGTTTTGTGTGTCTTCTCCTTACCTTACCACAGACGAAGTTCCAGTTTTTCTATTTTTTTTTATAACTATGTGACGAGGCCATACCCCTAGCCTTAAACAGCCGAACACCAACGCGTTACCGTCACAAGTTATATGGGGGCCTGTCCGGAGCTTCACTCAGGTACTGGTGCCAAGTGGTAATTTATGGTAAGCGTATTTAACTTTGTTAACGTAGCTTTACTATTTTTCATATTCAATTTCATTTTTTATAAGGTGCGGTGTATTGTGCATTACGAGAGTAACATATAGTGAAGGTGAGACAACTTTGGATTACGTGGTGACTGTAGGCCTCAGTCATACTCTTAATTGGTCATCTCTCCCTCCGTGTTATTACTCGTGTTTACCATCTTTGTCCCTTGAATATTTCTCATTCTGACAGATCATCATATTGGTACCCTGGTACTGTGGTCTGCCCCGGGTCAAGAGTACCCAATCTTCTGCAATCTGACTGTAGGAGGACAAAGAGGGCCATAGTTCCTCTAGCTCGAACTTTAGTTGCTGAATTGGGACCTCAGCAGCAGTTCTCGTCACCAGTTGACACCTCGCACCCCTACACGTCAGTCAGAGATGATGATACATACAACGGTAGGGAATTAGCTTATTTTTTTCAGAGCACAAAAGTTCGCTAATTCTGTAAGTATCATATTAAATTCAGTAGGAAAAACTTGCTTTATGTCCTATAGAGACTTGGCAAGGTATGCCTACATCCTTGGACTACCAATTTTACTTTTGAAGCATTTAAACTGTTTCATTTGTTTTCGAAACTTTGTTTCATTTGTTAGTAGGATTTTCTTGCCCTTATTCTCTTACATGAGTACCGGGTACAAGATTTCCTTCGCCCTTGATTTAATTTAATCATTTAATATCTTTCACTTAACGTTAATTGTTAAAGATCACACAGGATAGGTACCAGTTGCCACGTTGTCCTGTTTCTGACATTTCACTATTGAATATTCGTGTACCTTTATTTGCTAATTTCACCATGTTTCGTCTCCAAACTTTCCGTGCAAATCCAGCAGGTGAAATAGGGACTTTAAGTCGTGCCAAGAGGACTGAATTACAAACTCTTGCACATGAGTATCAACTAGAAGTTCCCTACCAAGCCAACAAAAATGACCTACACAACCTGTTGCTGGATTACTATTTAGAGCAAGGTAAGATAGACTCTGAAACTCATGAAACTTACTATATTGCAGATAAAACTGACTTGGCAACGATGAAACTTAAACTAGAGCTGGCTAAGATTGAACGTGAGCAGCAAAGGGAAGCCCGCGAACAACAAGAACGAGCGGCTGCCATACGGAGGGAAGAACAAGAACGCGAAGCTGCTTTGAGGAGGGAAGAACAAGAACGAGAAATCACCCTCAGAGAACGCGAAGCTGCTTTGAGGAGAGAAGAACACGAACGAGGACTCGCCCTCCAAGAACGTGAGGTTGCACTACTCCAGGAGCGGGAACGAGTACAGCTTGAAACCAAACGACGCGAGTTGGAGATGCAACGCGAACATGACAAGCAACAAGCAACTCTGGCTCTAGAGTGTCGTCAACGTGAAATCGCCTTGGAAACTTCCCACTTCACTCAACGCCAACAAGCTACTGCCAATCTTCCCGTCAGTTTTAATATATCACATGCAAGTAAGTTAATGCCATCCTTTGTAGAAGCAGAAGTTGATGTGTTTTTCACCACCTTTGAAACCCTTGCTAATCAACTCAGTTGGCCTGTCGACCAATGGGCCACACTTCTCAGAGTCCATCTTACAGGTAGAGCTGCAGTCACACTCAGTACTTTGGCGTCTGAGAATGACTACTACACTCTGAAACAAGCAGTGTTGGACGCCTACCTACTTTCCACAGAAAGTTATAGAAGGAAATTCCGTGACCACCTGAAGGCAAGTACCACTACCTTCCTTGAGTTTGCTAACACGAAACGGAGGTATTTCATGAAATGGCTGGAAGCAGCACATGTCTCTACTTTTACAGAACTCGTCAACCTGATGCTTGTTGAAGAATTCTTGAGACGTGTGCCACCTCCTGTCCGCCTCTACTTAGCAGATAAAGAAGAAACCGACTACCTGAAGTGTGCTAAGTCGGCTGACACTTACAGCCTCATCCACCGGCTGACACCTGAACCATCCTCCAGTAAGAAGTCGTGGTACAGTTACGAGAAGGTGAGCCCCGATCAAGCTGGTTCACAACTGTACTGCAAGTATTGTAGACTCTATGGACATACCATAGACAAGTGTGGTAAGTCTCAATACAAGGGAACCACTGACCAACAACGACCCAAACCAACTCCTCCTAAGTCCGGTAAGCCTGTGATGAATGTTGGTGTTGATGTTAATGATCTTTCTCTTTTCAGTAACCACCTGTATACTGGAACTGTCTCTGCCAACGGTTCAAATCCGGAGGGACGTTTCAAATTGAAGATCTTGAGGGACACAGCGGCTCTACAATCGATCATCTTGAAGTCGGCTGTGCCCAACATAGTCTACACCGGGGAAACAGTCTTCATCACTGACCTCACTGCTACCACTCCATACCCTCTCGCCAGAGTCCACCTGGATTGTCCCTACGTGAACGGAGAAGTCCAAGTCGCCGTCAGGGAAAAGCCTTTTCCCATGCCTGGAGTGCAACTTCTCCTAGGCAACGACTTGGCAGAAGACCTGCAACCGACCAACCTGATCGTCATGGACAAACCCCAGGTGTGTAACTCTGTGCCAATAAACCCTATTCTTGAGTATGTTCCAGCAGAGGTTCAAGAGAGTGATGAAGTTTCTCCTCCGGTTCTCGTGACCACCCGTGCACAAGCCGCACGTCCACAGCCAGCTGACTCTACTGCTACCGCTGTCCCTCAAGACCCTCAGAAACTACCCCCGCATCTGACCAAGTTGGAGTTCCGTAAGTTGCAGAGGGAAGATCTTACTTTAACACCATTGTTTTTCCAGGCTGAGACTCAACCCGACAGTATTCCTGGGTTCTTCCTAGAGAACGACTTGCTCTACCGCAGATATAGACCCAGTAAACTGAAGGAGGAGGACGATTGGGCCAACATCGAACAACTTGTGATTCCCACCAGCCTGCGGCCCACTATTCTACACCTGGCCCACGGAGCATTCTCCCACTACGGCTTCAACAAGACTTACCATGGGATTCGTCAAGACTACTACTGGCCAGGTATGGTAAATAACGTCAAACAGTACGTAAAACAGTGTCATACATGTCAGATGGCAGGCAAACCGAACGTCTCCATTCCCAGAGCACCACTGATTCCCATACAGGTGCCTGCGGAACCTTTCCACAGACTCATAATAGACTGTGTTGGTCCTTTACCTCGGACCAGTTCAGGTAACGCCTACATCCTAACCATCCTGTGTCCTACCACCAGATTTCCCATAGCAGTTCCAGTGAAGAACATCACGGCTGCTACGGTTATCAAACATCTATTGAAGATCTTCACTCAATACGGATTTCCCAGGGAGATTCAAAGTGACTGTGGCACCAACTTCACCAGTGATCTCTTCAAAAGGACACTGGAGGAGTTCAACATCAAACAGGTATTGTCCAGCCCCTATCATCCTGCTTCACAGGGTTCTCTTGAACGTAGTCATCAGACCATCAAAGCACTCTTGAAAAAGTTTTGTAGTGAAACCTCAAAGGATTGGGATAAGCAGATTGACCTAATAATGTGTATTTTCAGAAGTCTCCCCAATGAGTCCCTAGGAGTATCTCCTTATGAGATGCTCTACGGCCGTAAGTGCCGTACTCCCCTTAAGGCTTTCAAAGACTCTCTCAGAGATGCCACCTTCAGTGAGCATCAGAATGTGCCCCAGTTTCTTCAAAACCTTCAACACATTCTAGAGAGAGTCCACCGCTTTGCCCATGATAATCTATTGAAAGCCCAGGTGAGAATGAAGACTCATTACGACCAGACCAGCAAAGTAAGAAAATTCAAGCCGGGAGACTTCGTCCTTGCCTATTTTCCTATCCCAGGTTCACCTTTACAAAACAGATTTTCAGGACCCTACTGCGTCAAAGAGTGCAGAAGCAACAACACTTACGTCATAGAGACTCCAGATAGGCGGCGGAAGACCCAGCTGTGCCACGTCAACCTCCTGAAGCAATATAATGGTACTCCTCCCACTGTCTTGACTAACTATTCCACATTCACAGAACCCTACGTCCACAGTGAGACCATCCCAGCTTCTTCTCCCGAAAGCACTGACAAGGAGTCGGCGCTTTCTAATTCCGAAATCCTTAATGATCTTCCCAAATGCTTTCAGGATAATAATCGTGCTCCTATGCCCTCTTCTAATTCCACTCTCACCTCGTCAGATAAGCCCTTCATCCTCCATGTCGACGCCAATGGTACCGACGATGGTGGTGTCGTGATGCAGCAACGAGGCGAGAAGAATACACCTGTCAGCGACTACTGCTACAAGGAACGACGGAACAATTGGCAAGGAGCTACTCTTCCTCATCCTGAAGCTTCAGCACTTCACTCCACCCCTGAAAAGTGCTCGGTCCACCATCAACACGGACCACACCACCCTACACCTCCTGCAGCACGCCCCCTTCTCATCTCAACGTCTTCTACTATGGGCTTGCTAACTGCAGAAATTCAACCTGGAGACACGCTATACCAAGAGTCTGACAACACCATAGCCGATGCCCTCTCCAGAGTTTATGAAGTAGAAGCGACTCCATCCATTACTCCACCACATAACGACGTACTTCTTCCAGAACCGCAGGCTTCGGGGGAGAGTTGTGACGATAATCTCCTTCAAGAGATTGAGCCTGCTCTTCCCTCCATAATTACGTCGTCGAAATTATATAAAACGACTATGGAAGACATGTCCAACAATGACAACAACACCAGCAAGGCTTGCCAGGGTGAGCAAAACGTATGCAGCCAGCCACCTGTTCGGACTCAAACCACCAAACTACATGTTGATCGCTACCGGCTCCGCTGATTGGTCGCCGGTCTGGCTGCACCTGCACTCGCCCCCCCATACTACTTGATGTCTGGGGTCGCCCCAACTTCAGACCTCAGAATGTTCAGTGCTCTCGTGGTCACCACTCCTCCCGGCTAGACGCTAGCGTGTACTGAGAGAAGTGGTGGCTTAAAGCCAATATTCCAACACCTCCCATTTACTTTGTATTGCACTTCTTGTTATTTTGCCTTAACGTAACTTTTCATTGTGTCATCTAATTATTCTTATTATTTTGATTGATTGATTTTATTATAAGAATTTGTTTGTGCATTTTATTCATGTTTTGATTTAATTAACGTAATTAAAATTTCATTGTTAAAGTTTACTTGTGTTTTGTGTCTTCTCCTTACCTTACCACAGACGAAGTTCCAGTTTTTCTATTTTTTTTTATAACTATGTGACGAGGCCATACCCCTAGCCTTAAACAGCCGAACACCAACGCGTTACCGTCACAATATATATATATATATATATATATATATATATATATATATATATATATATATATATATATATATATATATATATATATATATATTATTAAATATGACCGAAAAAGTAAGATTAATAATTCTAACACGAATTTTCTCAATCTTTCGTACATTTCGCTTCACTGTTGGAGGTAAATCAAAAATCAATTCTCCAAAATTCATTTTTATTTCTAGTCTGACGCGACACGAGCGCGTTTCGTAAAACTTATTACATTTTCAAAGACTTTAGTTCACAAATACACAACTGAATAGAACTTACGCATCTCCGATTTTATATCTACATTTGAGTGAGGTGGAAGGGGTGATGTGGCATTAACACAAGACAGAACAAAATGTGGTATTAATAGGGTATTAATTTCATCAACACAAGACAGAACAAGAGTATTAATAGGGTATTAATTTCATCAACACAAGACAGAACACGAAACAATGGATATTGAATAGAAGTGTTTGTAGAAAGCCTATTGGTCCATATTTCTTGATGCTTCTATATTGGAGCGGAGTCTTGAGGTGGGTAGAATATAGTTGTGCAATAATTGGCTGTTGATTGCTGGTGTTGACTTCTTGATGTGTAGTGCCTCGCAAACGTCAAGCCGCCTGCTATCGCTGTATCTATCGATGATTTCTGTGTTGTTTACTAGGAGAACTCTGTAGGGTAAGGCAGGTCCTAGTCAATAACGGCTTCTCCAATGGTTTCGTCGAAGACATCATAAGAAGGAAAGTGAAAAGCCACACAGCACCTATACCCCCTATTAGACTATTTTACAGGAACTTCTTTTCCACAGCTCATAAAATGGAGGAAAGGGTCCTGAAAGATATTGTTAATAGAAACGTTATCCCTACAGACAAAAATCAGAGGATACAACTGACGATTTACTATAAAACCAGAAAAACGGCCAGCCTACTCATGAGAAACTCTCCAGACACAAAACAGAACGCTTTAAAAGAGACTAACGTCGTCTATGCCTTCAAATGCCCAATTGGGGACTGTAAGCTCCAAAACACCCAGTATATAGGCAAGACAACAACGTCTCTTTCTAGGCGTTTAACGATGCATAAGCAACAGGGCTCCATTAAGGAACATATAATCTCTTCCCACAACCAAACCATCGCCAGAGAAATCCTAGTAAACAACACAGAAATCATCGATAGATACAGCGATAGCAGGCGGCTTGACGTTTGCGAGGCACTACACATCAAGAAGTCAACACCAGCAATCAACAGCCAATTATTGCACAACTATATTCTACCCACCTCAAGACTCCGCTCCAATATAGAAGCATCAAGAAATATGGACCAATAGGCTTTCTACAAACACTTCTATTCAATATCCATTGTTTCGTGTTCTGTCTTGTGTTGATGAAATTAATACCCTATTAATACTCTTGTTCTGTCTTGTGTTGATGAAATTAATACCCTATTAATGCCACATCTTGTTCTGTCTTGTGTTAATGCCACATCACCCCTTCCACCTCACTCAAATGTAGATATAAAATCGGAGATGCGTAAGTTCTATTCAGTTGTGTATTTGTGAACTAAAGTCTTTGAAAATGTAATAAGTTTTACGAAACGCGCTCGTGTCGCGTCAGACTAGAAATAAAAATAAATTTTGGAGAATTGATTTTTGATTTACCTCCAATAGTGAAGCGAAATGTACGAAAGATTGAGAAAATTCGTGTTAGAATTATTAATCTTACTTTTTCGGTCATATTTAATAATATATGTCTACAGGAAAGACTGCTACCAAAATATACTAATATATATATATATATATATATATATATATATATATATATATATATATATATATATATATATATATATATATATATATATATATATATATATATATATATATATATATATATATATATATATATATATATATATATACAAAAGCCAGTGAAGACTTGTATTCTTTGTAGCTGCACGATCAGTTAGGTTAACTTCCCGGCAACAACAACAACTTTGGGAGTTCGGGGACTGGACACACCGGTGTTTCATTTGGGACTACTGGGCTTGGGTCAACACCTCTCCTGTGTGGCTCTGTTTTCTTTTCCTACTCCTCTCTTCCCTTACCCAATGCTGGGGTATTTCACAGATAAGTGAATTAATATTAAGGTATCCTGCTACTAGCTAGGTTTGTGTGTTTGATGTATAAGTATTGTGTAGTATAAGCCAGTGTTTTGGACATTCCTAAGTATACTGTGTTGTGACTAGGGTACCACCTGGGGCTTAACTATCCCAACCTGCTTCAAGCCTTCGAGTTCTTTTCAAGTAGACTTTACCCTAGCTTGTCCCTAGTGTAAGCCTTGCATCCTGTCTATGTGGACCAAGGTAGTTTACGTAAGATAGTGTGGTAAAGTAGTTACTGTTATTAATGTATATGGGGGTTATAAGACGGTTAATACATAAGTACTGTTAAAGGAGTATCCATTCTTCCTGTGAAGGGGATCAGTGATCAACTGCTAGACTGACGTATTTACTTTAAGCCACTAATTTAATATTGTTTGATGTTCTTATTGGGGTCCGGGCCTTTCTGATCTCCACTGATTTTAGGAACTCCTAGTTTTCCCTGGGGCCTTCTCAATACCACCTTCCCATAGTAGTAACATTTTCATAACAAGTGGTTGGCCTGACCGAGAGGAACTTTTTCATTGTAAAAAATTAGATTTTTGAGAGACAAAACTAAAATTCTTGCTTTCTGCAGAATGGTTGAATGGTAGCCTAGGGGTCCAGCTCAACTAGCAATGAATGCATCTTGCACTGACTTGACACCAGCTGGATCTCTTCACGATTGAGGTAAGTATGGCCTTGTGATAGGGGCCATGCAAATTTTTGTTTTTTCAAATTTTTATTTTTTATTTTTTACTTTAGCTAGGAGCTAGATTAATTAGTGATGGTGGCTAAATTGCAGGAACTGGCAGATAACCCTTCAGTGGTAGAGATTAAGAAACTCACTAAATCTAATTTAGTATTGTCAGGCAATGAATTTGGCCTTGAGTTAAATGACACTGATAAAAAGTGGACCTTGGTGAATGAAATATTTCAACATTGCATAGACCAAGAACTATGACACACCTTTATGCCTGCCCAGACAAGCTGAAAGTGCAGCTCATAGGGACAGAGAGGTAGCCCTAAAATTAGCGAAAATAAGACTAGAGGAGCAAATACTCAAAACCGAGGAGGCTAGATTTAGAGCGAATACCATTGTACTACCACCTGCCGGGGATTCAAACCCCAGGCATTATGATAAAAAGCATAACTTGCCTGAATTTTCAGAGTCAGACCCTGAAAGGTTTTTCAACCATTTTCAGAGACTGGCCATGTCCATGAACTGGCCAGAGGAAGAGTGGGTGAAAATCCTACAAGGAAGACTTAGAGTGAAAGCCCAAGATATTTTTATAAACGTGCCTGATTACGAGTGTTTTCAGTATAGTAAAGTCAAGGAACGAATTTTGAAGGCATATGAAATTTCGCCTGAAGCTCATCCACCAAGCTTATCGCAACCTTAGGCCTACTCACAACCAACCTCTCACTGAATTTGCAAATGATCAAATCAGACTGTTCGAAAAATGGATTCGCTCAGCTAAAGCCGAAACATACGAGGCACTCAAATATGTAGTTTTAACGGAAAACTTTATAGATAATATGCCACAGAATGTAGCACGGTACCTTAGAGAGAGGACGGGGGTAGATACTAATATTATGGATTTGGCCAAGATGGCAGAAAACTACCAGTTGGTGGGCAAAAGGCCCAATAAAAATAATTATAGCCCACATAGTAACAAAACTTATACCCACAGCCAGTTCAAACCAGCCCATTCTAAAACTTTAACTAATGCACCTTCTGTTTCAGACAAAACTAACCCTGTTAAACTGTCTAACCCCATGGCACCTAAGGGTGAACCAAAGGGCAATCCTATTAGTAATGTCTCTTCTCCCCGATGAGTCTGTGGTCTCTGTAAACGTGCAAACCACATTACTAGCCGTTGTTGGCAACTATATCCAGGAAAAAGACCCAATGCTCTTGTTGTGACACAATGCTTGAGGCCTTCTGAAGGGTTAGGGAGTAAGACCTCCAACCCACAGTGGTTGGACCTGCTTACCCCATTCTTGTCGAAGGGGAGACTGTTATTGTCTGAGGGGAGGGATTTTCCTGGAAGGACGTTGTGATCTTCAGAGACACCGGTGCCATCTAGTGTTTAATCTTGGAGAGTGCATTGCAAGGTGCCAACACTCTCGACACTGGAGAGGTAGTACTGGTCGAGGGTCACTAGTGATACTCGAGCAGTACCCCTCCGTAAGGTTACCCTGGAATCTGATTTCCACAAGGGTGTTTGTACAGTTGGAGTCACTTCTTACCTACCTTTTCCTAATGTTGATGTAATATTGGGTAATGATTTAGCAGAGGATAAGGTAGGGGACTCCAGACTGCCTATTATGTGGCCTACCCCTAAGGTTTCCCTTCATCTACCCGCCGCAGAGGATAATGTTGTGTACCCTGCGTGTGCGGTGACCAGGTCTATGGGACTTAAATGTAAGGGCGGCCCTGTGGTTGACAAGGTGGTAAATCCCGAGGACACGAGGAACTTTCCGAGTGGTGAAAGCCAAGTGGACCTTGCAGACACGTTCATGGCCCGACTCGATGGTGAGGCGGAGGACATTGTAGAGAGCCTACCATCGCCTCCTACAGAGAGTAGTGAGGAGGTGGAGGAGAACACAGTTGAGCCTCAGCCAATGGCATCTGACCAAGGCCTGCACGATTCCTTGAGTGATTTACAGAAAGCTGATCCCAGTCTTGCAGAATGTCACGATGTAGCTCTCTCTAAGGAGGAGATTGTAGATGCAGCAACCGGGTACAATTACAATGATCAGATTTTGATGAGAAAATGGAGACCACAGAGTTCTTTCTTGTCAAATGAGTGGGAGGTAGTTCACCAGGTTATGTTGCCTACCTGCTATAGGGAGAGAGTTTTGGCAGCTGCTCATGATGATCCTATTGGGGGGACATTAAGGTATTATTATCGCCTCACAAAATTTGTAAATATTTCTTTTGGCCCAAGCTGAAAGGTGATGTGGCAAAATTTTGTAACTTAGTTTTGTAAATCAAATCATCTCAAGATAACCCTCATGTATTCCTTGTCAGCTTGTGGGAAACCAAACCAGACACCACCTAAAGTTCCTCCAAGGCCTATTGTCATGCCAGAGGAACCATTTTCTCATGTGGTAATGGACTGTGTTGGTCCATTACCTAGAACTAAGTCTGGTAATATTTACCTAATCATGATGATGTGTATCACGACCCGTTACTCTGAGGCTTTTGCTGTAAGAAACTTCCGAGCAATGACTGTTGTTGCTCGTATGTTGCTATTTTTTTCTACCTTTGGACTGCCTCAGGTCATGCAAACTGACAATGGTACTAATTTAAGCCTAATATTTTGAGAAATTCTGTAAGGACCATGGAATAACTCATAAGGTTTCTAGCCCATACCATCCACAAAGTCAGGGGTAATTGAGCGATTCCATCAAACCCTAAAGCAGATGCTGAAGACATCGTGCGAGAATTCCCACACATTCTGGGATGAGAACCTGCCTTATGTTTTGTTTGCTGCTCGAGAGAGGTTACAAAGTTCACTGGGTTGTTCTCCTTTTGAGTTAGTCTTTGGCCATAAGGTTCGTGGACCCTTGCAAATGTTACAGGAGAATCTGTTAGGGAACGTAACATTGACTAAAGGTTCGGCTTTCTTTGCGCAACACCACCAGAGACTCAAGGACTGCAAGGCGGCTGCACTAAAGTATCTTGGGAAGGCCCAAGAAAATATGAAAGAATGACACGATGATAAGGCTAATTTGCGGGTATTTCAGCCTGGTGCCCCTGTCCTGGTATTAAAACCTCGACTAGGGGAACAATGTCTCACAAGTACGAAGGCCCTTATATTGTGACAGAAAAGGTTGGGGACCTCACATACAAAGTTAGGCACTCTGACAAGTGTAACCAGGTGATGCTTGTACACTTGAACCGTCTGAAGTAGTTCCAGGGCCCCAGGCCTGTCACACTATCCATGTTTCCTTTTCCAGTGAGGGAGGGGATGATTGTTCTGGGGACCCAACTAATCTCATTCTCAATAATTCTAGTTCTGTGAATGCTGTGGAGGAGGGACTGTCCCATTTGCAGATAGCCAAACGTGAAGAGGAGCAGTCGTTGCTCGACGAATTCTCCAGTTTGTTCGGGGAGGTCCCGTCCAGACTGATACCATCTACCATGATGTCAAGTTGACGGACTACACCCCGATTCGCCTTCAACCCTATCGGATGAGTCCAGAAAAGAAGGCCATCGTACGGAAGTTGATCGACTTCCTGCTCCAGCACGGCCTCATCCGGCCGAGCCAGGGCTCTTGGTGCTCGCCCTGCCTTTTGGTCCCCAAACCAGACGGCTCCTGGCGATTATGCACCGACTATCGGCAGCTCAACAAGGTGACCATTGTGGATGCCTATCTGCTGCCCCTTCTAGAAGACTGCATCGATGAGATCGGAAACGCCACGTACGTCTCGAAAATCGACCTCTCGAGAGGTTATTATCAGATCCTGCTCACCAAAGGTGCTAAGCAACTAACTGCATTCGTAACACCCGATGGTGTTTTCGAGTATCAAGTGTTACCGTTCGGCTTGCGTAATGCCTCTGCAACATTCCAGACGCTAATAAACTCTCTGCTCGCTAATGTGCCAAATTGTCGGGTGTATTTAGATGACATTGTGCTTTTTGATAGTAATTGGACTGACCACATAGCTAGGTTATGCCAGTTGTTCACAGTTCTGAAAAGTGCAAATCTAACTTTAAATGCAAAGAAGAGTCATTTTGGCCAAGGCACAGTGACGTATCTCGGTTATGAAGTGGGCCAAGGAAAAGTGTTACATCGGCAAGATAAAATCAGTGCCATTCTGGAGAATCCCATGCTCCGGTCTAAAAAAAGGACGTTACTAGGTTTATCAGTATGTGTGCGTACTACCGACGCTTTTATCAGAACTTTTCCAGTGTCACCATTCCTTTCACGGACTTGTTGCGAAAGGCCGTTAAATTTAAGTGGTCAACAGACTGTGCAGAGGCGTTTAACAATTTAAAATTTATCATAGCTTCCGCCCCAGTGCTCACTAGTCCAAGGTTCGACCGACCGTTTAAAATTCACGTTGACGTGGCTGACTTGGGTGTTGGTGCAGTGTTGACCAGACCACACACTAGAAGTTGAAGGGACGACGACGTTTCGGTCCGTCCTGGACCATTCTCAAGTCGATTGTGAGAATGGTGAATCTACAATCGACTTGAGAATGGTCCAGGACGGACCGAAACGTCGTCGTCCCTTCAACTTCTAGTGTGTGGTCTGGTCAACGTACTTCAGCCACGTTATTGTGACTCATCGCCTGCATTTGATGCAGTGTTGTTGCAAACTGGGGATGATCAAGTGGACCACCCAGTATACTATTACTCTGTGAAATTTGACAAGGAGCAACGCAATTATTCAGTGGTAGAAAAAGAGGCGTTGGCGCTAGTGTTAACATGTAAAAAGTTTGAAGTATACCTAACAGGAAATATAGGGGAAGTGTACACGGCCCATAACCCACT
>NW_025558674.1:0-12156 GCF_020424385.1 Procambarus clarkii | reverse complement strand
ACCACCACCACACATACAGACCACCACCACCACACATACAGACCACCACCACCACACATACAGACCACCACCACCACACATACAGACCACCACCACCACACATACAGACCTCCACCACCACACATACAGACCACCACCACCACACATACAGACCACCACCACCACACATACAGACCACCACCACCACACATACAGACCACCACCACCACACATACAGACCACCACCACCACACATACAGACCACCACCACCACACATACAGACCTCCACCACCACACATACAGACCACCACCACCACACATACAGACCACCACCACCACACATACAGACCACCACCACCACACATACAGACCACCACCACCACACATACAGACCACCACCACCACACATACAGACCACCACCACCACACATACAGACCACCACCACCACACATACAGACCACCACCACCACACATACAGACCACCACCACCACACATACAGACCACCACCACCACACATACAGACCACCACCACCACACATACAGACCACCACCACCACACATACAGACCACCACCACCACACATACAGACCACCACCACCACACATACAGACCACCACCACCACACATACAGACCACCACCACCACACATACAGACCACCACCACCACACATACAGACCACCACCACCACACATACAGACCACCACCACCACACATACAGACCACCACCACCACACATACAGACCACCACCACCACACATACAGACCACCACCACCACACATACAGACCACCACCACCACACATACAGACCACCACCACCACACACATACAGACCACCACCACCACACATACAGACTCCACCACCACCACACATACAGACCACCACCACCACACATACAGACCTCCACCACCACCACACATACAGACCACCACCACCACACATACAGACCACCACCACCACACATACAGACCACCACCACCACACATACAGACCTCCACCACCACACATACAGACCACCACCACACCACACATACAGACCTCCACCACCACACATACAGACCACCACCACCACACATACAGACCACCACCACCACACATACAGACCACCACCACCACACATACAGACCTCCACCACCACACATACAGACCTCCACCACCACCACACATACAGACCACCACCACCACACATACAGACCCCACCACCACCACACATACAGACCTCCACCACCACCACACATACAGACCAGACCACCACCACCACACATACAGACCTCCACCACCACACACATACAGACCACCACCACCACACATACAGACCTCCACCACCACCACACATACAGACCTCCACCACCACACATACAGACCACCACCACCACACATACAGACCCCACCACCACACATACAGACCCACCACCACACATACAGACCCACCACCACACATACAGACCACCACCACCACACATACAGACCACCACCACCACACATACAGACCACCACCACCACACATACAGACCACCACCACCACACATACAGACCACCACCACCACACATACAGACCACCACCACCACACATACAGACCACCACCACCACACATACAGACCTCCACCACCACCACCACCACACACATACAGACCACCACCACCACACATACAGACCACCACCACCACACATACAGACCACCACCACCACACATACAGACCACCACCACCACACATACAGACCACCACCACCACACATACAGACCACCACCACCACACATACAGACCACCACCACCACACATACAGACCACCACCACCACACATACAGACCACCACCACCACACATACAGACCACCACCACCACACATACAGACCCACCACCACCACACATACAGACCACCACCACACATACAGACCACCACCACCACACATACAGACCACCACCACCACACATACAGACCACCACCACCACACATACAGACCACCACCACCACACATACAGACCTCCACCACCACACATACAGACCCACCACCACCACACATACAGACCACCACCACCACACATACAGACCACCACCACCACACATACAGACCACCACCACCACACATACAGACCACCACCACCACACATACAGACCACCACCACCACACATACCACCACCACCACCACACATACAGACCACCACCACACATACAGACCACCACCACCACACATACAGACCACCACCACCACACATACAGACCACCACCACCACACATACAGACCTCCACCACCACACATACAGACCACCACCACACATACAGACCACCACCACACATACAGACCACCACCACACATACAGACCCACCACCACCACACATACAGACCACCACCACCACACATACAGACCACCACCACCACACATACAGACCACCACCACCACACATACAGACCACCACCACCACACATACAGACCACCACCACCACACATACAGACCCACCACCACCACACATACAGACCACCACCACCACACATACAGACCACCACCACCACACATACAGACCACCACCACCACACATACAGACCACCACCACCACACATACAGACCACCACCACCACACATACAGACCACCACCACCACACATACAGACCACCACCACCACACATACAGACCACCACCACCACACATACAGACCTCCACCACCACACATACAGACCACCACCACCACACATACAGACCACCACCACCACACATACAGACCCACCACCACCACCACATACAGACCACCACCACCACACATACAGACCACCACCACCACACATACAGACCACCACCACCACACATACAGACCACCACCACCACACATACAGACCACCACCACCACACATACAGACCACCACCACCACACATACAGACCACCACCACCACACATACAGACCACCACCACCACACATACAGACCTCCACCACCACACATACAGACCACCACCACCACACATACAGACCACCACCACCACACATACAGACCACCACCACCACACATACAGACCACCACCACCACACATACAGACCACCACCACCACACATACAGACCACCACCACCACACATACAGACCACCACACCACCACACATACAGACCACCACCACCACACATACAGACCACCACCACCACCACACATACAGACCACCACCACCACACATACAGACCACCACCACCACACATACAGACCCACCACCACACATACAGACCACCACCACCACACATACAGACCACCACCACCACACATACAGACCACCACCACCACACATACAGACCACCACCACCACACATACAGACCACCACCACCACACATACAGACCACCACCACCACACATACAGACCACCACCACCACACATACAGACCACCACCACCACACATACAGACCACCACCACCACACATAAAGACCACCACCACCACACATACAGACCACCACCACCACACATACAGACCACCACCACCACACATACAGACCACCACCACCACACATACAGACCACCACCACCACACATACAGACCCACCACCACCACACATACAGACCCACCACCACCACACATACAGACCACCACCACCACACATACAGACCACCACCACCACACATACAGACCCACCACCACCACACATACAGACCACCACCACCACACATACAGACCACCACCACACACATACAGACCACCACCACCACACATACAGACCACCACCACCACACATACAGACCACCACCACCACACATACAGACCACCACCACCACACATACAGACCACCACCACCACACATACAGACCACCACCACCACACATACAGACCACCACCACCACACATACAGACCTCCACACACATACAGACCACCACCACCACACATACAGACCACCACCACCACCACACATACAGACCACCACCACCACCACACATACAGACCACCACCACCACACATACAGACCACCACCACCACACATACAGACCACCACCACCACACATACAGGCCCACCACCACCACACATACAGACCACCACCACCACACATGCAGACCACCACCACCACTCATACAGACCACCACTACCACACATACAGACCACCACCACCACACATACAGACCTCCACCACCACACATACAGACCTCCACCACCACACATACAGACCACCACCACCACACATACAGACCACCACCACCACACATACAGACCACCACCACCACACATACAGACCACCACCACACATGCAGACCACCACCACCACACATACAGACCACCACCACCACACATACAGACCACCACCACCACACATACAGACCTCCACCACCACACATACAGACCTCCACCACCACACATACAGACCACCACCACCACACATGCAGACCACCACCACCACACATACAGACCACCACCACCACACATACAGACCACCACCACACATGCAGACCACCACCACCACACATACAGACCACCACCACCACACATACAGACCACCACCACACATACAGACCCACCACCACACATACAGGCCCACCACCACCACACATACAGACCACCACCACACATACAGACCTCCACCACCACACATACAGGCCCACCACCACCACACATACAGACCCACCACCACCACACATACAGACCTCCACCACCACACATACAGGCCCACCACCACCACACATACAGGCCCACCACCACCACACATACAGACCTCCACCACCACACATACAGGCCCACCACCACCACACATACAGACCCACCATCACCACACATACAGACCCACCACCACCACACATACAGACCTCCACCACCACACATACAGACCTCCACCACCACACATACAGACCACCACCACCACACATACAGACCTCCACCACCACACATACAGACCACCACCACCACACATACAGACCACCACCACCACACATACAGACCACCACCACCACACATACAGACCCACCACCACCACACATACAGACCACCACTACCACACATACAGACCACCACCACCACACATACAGACCTACCACCACCACACATACAGACCTCCACCACCACACATACAGACCTCCACCACCACACATACAGGCCCACCACCACCACACATACAGACCACCACCACACATACAGACCTCCACTACCACACATACAGACCTCCACCACCACCACACATACAGACCTCCACTACCACACATACAGACCACCACCACCACACATACAGACCTCCACTACCACACATGCAGACCACCACCACACATACAGACCACCACCACCACACATACAGACCACCACCACCACACATACAGACCACCACCACCACACATACAGACCTCCACCACCACACATA
This sequence comes from Procambarus clarkii, assembly GCF_020424385.1. Taxonomy (NCBI): domain Eukaryota; kingdom Metazoa; phylum Arthropoda; class Malacostraca; order Decapoda; family Cambaridae; genus Procambarus; species Procambarus clarkii. Next base: position 6,857 of record NW_025558674.1, on the reverse strand, counting down.
CAGGCCCACCACCACCACACATACAGGCCCACCACCACCACACATACATACCACCACCACACATACAGACCACCACCACCACACATACAGACCACCACCACCACACATACAGACCACCACCACCACACATACAGACCACCACCACCACACATACAGACCACCACCACCACACATACAGGCCCACCACCACCACACATACAGACCACCACCACCACACATACAGACCACCACCACCACACATACAGACCACCACCACCACACATACAGACCTCCACCACCACACATACAGACCTCCACCACCACACATACAGACCACCACCACACATACAGACCACCACCACCACACATACAGACCACCACCACCACACATACAGACCACCCCCACCACACATACAGACCACCACCACAACACATACAGACCACCACCACCACACATACAGACCACCACCACCACACATACAGACCACCACCACCACACATACAGACCTCCACCACCACACATACAGACCACCACCACCACACATACAGACCACCACCACACATACAGACCACCACCACACATACAGACCACCACCACCTAACATACAGACCACCACCACACATACAGACCACCACCACCACACATACAGACCACCACCACCACACATACAGACCTCCACCACCACACATACAGACCTCCACCACCACACATACAGACCACCACCACCACACATACAGACCACCACCACCACACATACAGACCACCACCACACATACAGACCTCCACCACCACACATACAGACCACCACCACCACACATACAGACCACCACTACCACACATACAGACCACCACCACACATACAGACCACCACCACCACACATACAGACCACCACCACCACACATACAGACCTCCACCACCACACATACAGACCTCCACCACCACCACACATACAGACCTCCACCACACATACAGACCACCACCACACATACAGACCTCCACCACCACACATACAGACCACCACCACCACACATACAGACCACCACCACACATACAGACCACCACCACCACACATACAGACCTCCACCACCACACATACAGACCTCCACCACCACACATACAGACCACCACCACCACACATACAGACCACCACCACACATACAGACCTCCACCACACATACAGACCTCCACCACCACACATACAGACCACCACCACACATACAGACCACCACCACCACACATACAGACCACCACCACCACACATACAGACCACCACCACACATACAGACCACCACCACCACACATACAGACCACCACCACCACACATACAGACCACCACCACACATACAGACCCACCACCACCACACATACAGACCACCACCACACATACAGACCACCACCACACATACAGACCCACCACCACCACACATACAGACCACCACCACACATACAGACCACCACCACACATACAGACCACCACCACCACACATACAGACCACCACCACACATACAGACCACCACCACCACACATACAGACCACCACCACCACACATACAGACCACCACCACACATACAGACCACCACCACCACACATACAGACCACCACCACCACACATACAGACCACCACCACCACACATACAGACCTCCACCACGACACATACAGACCACCACCACACATGCAGACCACTACCTCACATACAGACCACTACCACACATACAGACCACTTCCACACATACAGACCACTACCACTACACATACAGACCACCACCACCACACATACAGACCCACCACCACCACACATACAGATCACTACCACACATACAGACCACTACCACACATACTGACCACTACCACACATACAGACCACTACCACCACACATACAGACCACTACCACCACACATACAGACCTCCACCACCACACATACAGACCACTACCACACATACAGACCACTACCACACATACAAACCACCACCACCACACATACAGACCCACCACCGTAGGTAGGTGGTGGTGGGCCATTATTTTTTAGGGGCTGGCTGGCTGAGTGAATAGCGCTCTAGACTCGTGGACTTAGGGACCATGGTTCGATCCCAACAGCCGGCGGAAAAACAAATGGGCAGAGTTTCCTTCACCCTGTTGCCCCCTGTTACCTAGCAGTAAATAGGTACCTGGGAGTTAGTCAGCTGCTACGGGCTGCTTCCTGGGTGAGTGTGTGAAAAAAAGTTAGTTGGGGTGCAGTTAGTAACAGTTGATTGATTGAGAGTTGAGAGGCGGGCCCAAAGAGCAGAGCTCAACAAGCCCAACTAGGGGAATACAAGCCCACCAATCAAGACAGCTAGCCACAAAACACCTCTCTTCACCCACCAATCAAGACAGCTGGCCACAAAACACCTCTCTTCACCCACCAATCAAGACAGCTAGCCACAAAACACCTCTCTTCACCCACCAATCAAGACAGCTAGCCACAAAACACCTCTCTTCACCCCACCAATCAAGACAGCTAGCCACAAAACACCTCTCTTCACCCACCAATCAAGACAGCTAGCCACAAAACACCTGTCTTCACCCACCAATCAAGACAGCTAGCCACAAAACACCTCTCTTCACCCACCAATCAAGACAGCTAGCCACAAAACACCTCTCTTCACCCACCAATCAAGACAGCTAGCCACAAAACACCTCTCTTCACCCACCAATCAAGACAGCTAGCCACAAAACACCTCTCTTCACCCACCAATCAAGACAGCTAGCCACAAAACACCTCTCTTCACCCACCAATCAAGACAGCTAGCCACAAAACACCTCTCTTCACCCACCAATCAAGACAGCTAGCCACAAAACACCTCTCCTCACCCACCAACTGTTGTCCAAAACAACACTAACAATAATGACAATAACACAAATTTCATTAAAAATAAAAAATAAAAATTATAAATTTGTATAATTCTTGATTTAATATGAAACTGCCTTTATGCCGAGCATTTCCGGATTTCAAGAATTAAAAAAGAAAGGGAAACTGCAGAAGGCCTATTGGCCTATAGAGACAAAAAGACAAATACATTAACAAAGAAATTTACTATAGAGATTATTTTATTGTTGATGGTAACATTATAGTACTTAACTGATTGCAATTGTATATCAAAATTAATTTATATTGTTAAAAAAAGCCTTTTGAAAACTGAAAGAAAAAGTTACAACTTGAAATAAAGTAAAATATTAGAGGAGTAATATTCTTTTTGTGTGTTGGTAGTGAGTAAATATATAAATATGTAATAACTTGAAGCAGTAGGCTATGAGCCCCGCAGCGACAAGTCAACACTGTCGGCTTGTGCCAAATATTCCCGAAATTGTTACAAAGTCAGTCATTCTGTCACAAAAAAACAAGCATTGAGCGCAACAACGAGTGGGTGTGACCCAGCCACACACTGGCTTTGAGCTCTTTCCTAAGTTTTTTTTATCTTTATTTAAAAAAATACAATATAAATTACATATACATAAGTGTTACAAGGCAATTATACATTACAATTCTTAGTGAACAAGTGTTTCAGTAGTACAGAACAAGATCTTTAAAAAAAACTGAATGTTATACTTATTTACCTATAAACGATTTACAAAAATTGGAGAATAAATTTACATTAAAATACAGGGGAAATTATTACATTTATATATATTTTATATAATTTTCAGTAAATCAATTTTCCATATCATCACCGAGCATGAGCCTTAAACCCCAAATGTTATACCTGATCCTGCCTCACAAGAACTTCAATATTTTGTCTACTGAGTAACCTTCCTGCCTGCCTATCCACACACAAAAAATGTAACCAGAAAGTAACATAATTATTGTATTCCTAATTTTCTTGCATTTTATGTCAATATGAAACATTAAAAATCTCATTAACTCCACTCTAATACTTGGTCCACATAAAGCTTTAAGAGAGTGTCTCTAATCCAGTTTACAAGAACAACTTTCTGCTTACAGAAATAAAATATATGCATATTATTTTCAATTTTAGTACATTGGTCACACCTATTGTTGTCCTTAATGCCCAACATCGACAACCTATCATTAGTAGGGAGGGTCTCATGAATATAGCGATACAACAGCTCACGTTGTTTTGGGGCATAAATTTAACATGAAGGTTTGCCCATATTACTTGCCAGCTAAAGAGTGGATATGCCTCCTCTACTCTAGGAACTATATTTGGTAGTATGACATCATACACTTGTTTACTGTTCATCATTAAAAAACCTTCAATATTACAAATCTGTCTGAGAACATCAATTGCACATGAATAAAAGTGCGGTGAAATAAAGGCAAGGTCAGTATACTCTGGCATATGTATCAAATAGCTAACACGTAATTTACAATAGTAATGTCCTATTGCATTTACACTATCCCTCTGCATTATCTCCTTTCTAAAGGTAACACATAAGATTGCCAATGACTTATGGTACACATTCAGTATTCCTATTCCACCGTTTTTCTTACCTTTACATAGGGTAGTTCGTTTAATTGGTTGGTATCTACCATACCATACATATCTAAAAATAGTTTTGTCAATCTCTATAGCACTTTTTTTGTCTATTGGAAAGTTGTGAGACAAATACCACACTTAGACAAAATTTTGCAATTGATTATTACAGCCTTCTGAAAAAGGGTCAATTTCCTATTTGACAACATATTCGTTGCAACTATTATATTCCCACATAGTACTTGCCAATTCGTAACCAATGTTGTTTCATATGTTTTACCCTGGCAAATCCCAAGAGCTTTAATAGACTCCACTACCTTGAACCATGAACCTGTCCAGTTAACCTTATTACACCAACTGCCAAGCCCCATCATACACGTTTTGTTCTTGTTAATAACAGCACCTGTCGCTCGTTCAAAGTTGTCTAACTCATTCTGAACATTCACCACCGAGTCTTCTGTCGACACAAAAATAGTTGTATCGTCTGCATAACCAACAACAGGAAGTGTCATAGCATTAGGAAGACGAGGTGGAACAATAAAGTCATTGCTTTTTATTGCCAAGTACAGTGGCTCTTGAAATATAACATACAAAATCATTGAAAGGGGACATCCCTGACGTACAGATCGTTCAACTGAAAATGGTTTACTTAAGACACCATTGATACAGACGCTGCTCCGACACTGTTTATAAAGCATACGGATCCAATCAATAAATTCTTGTGCCACTCCTACCCTATCCAATATTTCTAATACAAACTGAACATCAACACGGTCAAAGGCTTTCGACCAGTCGAGGTTTATCATGGAGGAAGGAACTGTCGGAAAATCCGACACCATTTAATAATATTATCATACAGACAGATAAGAGCTGTGTTGTATAAACAAGTTACCCATAGAAAACGTAACTTGTAGTGGAATTACCGTCTATAGAAAACGGGATATCATCACCACATACTATTATAATTCACCACCTATTATGGTGGGAATTATTCTTAAATACATTAGTCTTTGGACTTTACCATCATAAAAACATCTCATATAAATTAACTTAATTATCAATATTAAAGTAGAGTAAATGTGACCCTTCTATCACTTTCTGACATTTGGACAATGTAGGCCAGGCGTCAGTGAGGAAGGAGGGCAGCCATTGTTGTGTCACATCCGAGACGCGTGGAGCAAATTCGGCTCCTATCATATCTGGACAATGTCGGCCAGGCGTCAATAGTATGGAGTGTTAGACGCAGCCATTGTTGAGACTAGACCAGAGGCTCACACGGGAGCAAATTCGGCTCCTGTTAATTTACTTGGACGTAGTGTTATGGAAACCAGAAGTGTACCATTATCAACACGCTGTCTACAAATCAATTTAAGTGTTCTTTCCGAAACTCATTATCATTAGTGGCCATTAATGTCATTGGGTAGGGTGATCCTGTTAGATCACGAAATCGCCTCATACTAAAGGTAATTAAGCCAGGTCTTTATTGTTCCATGTATAGTGTTTTCTCTGATATAGCTTGTCATATATAGAACCTGGCTTCACAGTTAGCGCCTTTTTGACAGGTCAAGACGAGGAAGCAAGATTTTGTGCACCAGTTACTGGGTGATGGAAGCTACCTCAAAGAGGATAATTTGGTGTCTACACCCTAGTTATACCTGGTGGACTAACCTGCTGTACTATAAGATAAGGAACCTTTTCAATGTATGTAGTCTAATTCTGTAGTTTGATTGGCTGCATATATATAAACTAATAAACCCCCCCTAATGTGTAGAGGATCGATTTGTGAGATTATGAGATTATTGCAGAAATACAGTCCACTTATCATTATACAAATTGCTATCGAAGTATATAAATTAACGTAAATATAAATTCATATAAATTAAATAAATATAAATCTCACAGGTCGGTACCCACAGGAACATTCTCCTCAGACACATAATACACGACATCCCTAATTACATTATTACAATTGATTATAGATCTTCCAGGCACACCACAAAACTGTTCCTTTGATATAATTTTATCCATTGCAATCCTAAGTCTATTTGCCAACAGTTTCGATACTATTTTATAATCCTGGTTTAGTAGGGAAAGTGGCCTCCAGTTCGTTAGAATATGCAAATCACCCGTTTTAGGTATCATCTTAATAATCCCATGAAATTGTGACATGCTAAGCTTCCTATGCTGTATGCTATACTGCACCACTTGTACAAAGTCTTTACCAATGACATCCCATAGATAGAAATAAAATTCCGCCGGGAACCCATCACAGCCAGGTGATTTACCTTTCTTTAAACTCTTGACCACACTCCACACTTCCTGCTTATCTACATCTGCCAATAATGACGTGTTGTCATCCTGGGTTAAAATCCGTGTACATTTTCCAAGGAAATACTCCCG
>NW_025558672.1:0-31381 GCF_020424385.1 Procambarus clarkii | reverse complement strand
CGACAGTAGCAATGTTTATTGATAAGTTAGAAATGTTTTGATAAGGCAGAAGGCCTAAAATAAGAGAGTGGAGAGGGAGGAACATCCTGGAGGACGGAGCGATGTCCTTCTCCTCTGAGCGCTGGCAGGTGACTGAGGGAGCCCAGCTCCTGATGGAGGAGGACCCTCCCAGAGTGAGTGAGGCCCGCCGGGCAAGGCGGAGCATGGACCAGCCCAAAACGGGGGAGTCCACTCTCACAGTCTGTAGAGAGCAGATAGATGTAGGAGGCAAACATATTGTGTGGTTATTTTGTTTATGTGTTTAAGGGGAAACATTTTTATTGGAGTGTCAATGGGTTACAGGTTTGTCTTTGGGGAAGAAGTTGCTGAAAACTTCGAAGTCAACACAGAGGGAGTAGTTGATGAAACTCCAAGGTAGTAGAGGAGAGGACCTCGAGCTGTGAGGAGAAGCAGTGAAGAGTAGTGTCACGTGCTTCTGTAGAGGTGGTGAAGCACCATAGTTGCTCGAGGACACTTCATGGTGTAGCAGCCAGGAGAGCTGTGGAGGACCCTAGTAGAAGTGGTGAAGCACCGTAGTTGCTCAAGGGAAACTTCATGGTGTAGCAGCCTGGAGGAGCTGCAGCAGATCCTGGTAGTTAAGCCCGGAAGAACGTGAAGAGATCAGGGTAGTGAACTTCCAGATGTGAAAGGGAAGTTCTAAATGATTACTTGTAGGGAGTTGGTAGAGTGTTTGTCTTTAGCGTGTAAAACGCAGTGAAAGGTGAGTGATTGTTTGCCATTCTTGTGCCGAGGAGTGAGTGTAACTCTATACTTCAGTATAATGAAGTATAGAGTTACAGTCGTAGGCTGGATTACCTACAGATGTATGTGTTCTAGGACTGATAAGGTGATCGATTGATCATTGTTGTGTATCAAGGAACATTTATTCTGATATGTATATATATATATATATATATATATATATATATATATATATATATATATATATATATATATATATATATATATATATATATACATACATATATACATATATACATATATATATATATATATATATATATATATATATATATATATATATATATATATATATATATATATATATATATATATATGACAATGTCAGACCACGATTCCTTCTGAAGATGTATTTAATATACGAAGGTACTTAAGGAAATTCCTGTTTCATTTTCCTCCGTGGTCTGACATTGTCACATTCTTAATCACGTGTTTATTTTCGAGATATACACACAAATATATATATATATATATATATATATATATATATATATATATATATATATATATATATATATATATATATATATATATATATATTATATATATATATATATTTTTATTGCATGTTTATATGTTGATTTTCCTTGTACATGTTTATATATATATATATATATATATATATATATATATATATATATATATATATATATATATAATATATATATATATATATATATATATATATATATATATATATATATATATATATATATATATATATATTCTCTTGCTGATAGTGCAACATTGTATTGTAAGGCTTGACATACTTGAGGAGGTTGGTAATATTAGGTGGTGAATCAGGAGATAGAATACCACTTGATAAGCAGATGATAGAGTTCTGAAGGTGTTGGAGTGCAACCTGACTGAAATAGTATAGAGTGTAGGATTCCTCATTATTATTATGTGTGTGTATGTATTGTGTATGTGCTTGGTCCAGTAAATGTAATCAAATTTGCTGGTGTTTGCCCTTGTCCTAGTGAGGCTTCCCAGGAGGTACTAAAGAAGGAGAGAGAGAGAGAGAGAGAGAGAGAGAGAGAGAGAGAGAGAGAGAGAGAGAGAAAGAAGAACCACTGCTGTGGACAGGGTAGAAGGTAATACTAATAAATCAAATGGGATTGAGGAGATCATATCACATAAGGAGAGAGTGGGGAGTCACAGCGGCTCGAGTGGGTGTGTGCACGTGACAACGAGGCTAAGTGTTGGAGCCGCATCCCCTAAACGTGTGACGTTGAGCCCCTCTCCAAGAGCCCGAAGCGCCCGGTGTGATCTGGAAAAGTATAAGCACTCGTCCGAGTTGTGGGTTGGGTTGTCCAGAAAGAAGGATCAACAACACGACAACGACACCAACCCACACTACAATGCCGTCTACAATATGAAGGCTAACATCGCTCAGACACGCTACGAAGTCGACGTCCCGTACGTGTCGACAAATCTCTAGCTAGGTAATACCATGATTCTGAAGGACCGCCGTTGGCTTAAAATGCCTAAATGTAAAATATCAGGTTACACAATAAATGACAGTACAGGTTTGCACTTATATTGACACCGCTTTTACAATGTATTTATATGATATATAACCAAGTAGAGCATATTAACATACGTACTCATTATTATTTGTTTTAATATATAATTTCTGAGCATGCTTTAAAGGCACCAGTTGCATATCCACTTTGTGGATACTTCTTCCTACTATTCTACTTCTTTGTGCATCTCACAGGTGCTCGCATATCTTTATTACTGTATTATTCCTCACTTCTAGTTAATAGGAGTTGTTCTCTTTATCAACAAAACTTTTTTTTTTAATCATCGTCTAAATTCCATTTATGAAAATATTGGGATGAAACTTTCACGACGCTGAAGCCAATAAGTTGTAGATATGTTTAACATTCATTAGTAATTTTCACATAATTCGAATATTTTCTCGTTTCTCGGCCCCTTAAGTGAATGGTTCCTAATTCATGTGAGAATATAAGCACTATGACCCTGGTTCCTTGCAGGATGCCAATCTTGGACGTAACACTTCATGTGGTCTAAGTGTTCATTTCTCTACTGTTAACAAATTCTTAAATTTGTATTTGTTACCTTTATCGATGTAAAATTAAAAGTGGTTCAATTTGCTTATAAATTCTTTTATGAAATGGGTATAGAAAGGGCTGCAGCTGGTCCAAGTTTCATCATCACACCCTAAACAGAAAAGGAGAAAAAAAAATAAACAACGAATTATGCAACGAATTTTCAAATAGTTTCGGGGAACACATGTGTCAACTAAAATCATTTCTATAACACTCCGATATTAAATTAAACACATAATAAAGGATTCTAGTGATCAGTTTTATCAAAAAAGTGTTTAGTGCATTAATAAAAATTTTCAAAGTTACCCTACTAAAAAAATATGCAATATATGATATTTATAAATTTTTATAAAATCAACAAATAGACTTTGGACTAAAATGTCTACTAGAGTCTGTAGAAGCACAGACGCTACATATAAGGTGTAATTTGCATGTAAATTGATTAATAAATGAAAGCTCTGAAGTAATTTGAAGGTGTAAATTACTTTCCAGAGTAAAATAAAGATCCAAGTTCGGCCACCTGTAGCTGAGCTTGACTTCGACAGATTTCGTTCATAATTGGCACCCTTGCAGATAGGCATCCATTGAGCAAGGTGTGAAAGTTTCATGCAAATCCCATGATAACAAACGAGAAAAAAAAATTGGCCAAAAAAAAAAAATAAAAAAAATAAATAGAAAAAAAAAAATTAAGCAAACATATTACAATTTTATATAGTAGACATTTTAGTTGACACATGTGTTCCCTGAGATTATTTGAGAATGTTGAACTATAATACGTTATTTTTTTTCTCCTTTTCTGCTTGTAGCCCTTTCTATAACCATTTCATAAAAAAATTTATAAGCAAATTGAACAATTTTAATTTATAACGATATTTTTTGATATGCCCCCTTAGCACTATTACTTTATATGTCCTAAAAATTTCTAAGTTAGCTTGTACATAGGGCCAAACCTGTGTTGGTTAAGAACCATTACAACAGATCTGACAGTTATCTTACTGGGCTTTGCTCATGCAGTCCTTGCTCGAGTAAACTCTGCTGTTTCCTTAGACAAGTGTTCTCTTATTATCTTGAAAACTAGTTGCATTTGTCTACAACTTACTTGAACATAATCATCTGGGTTATACACAGGAGTATTGGTTACATTGATCAGTTCATTAGGAAGGATCTTATCTGTACCACAAAGAATAGTATGAGGGGTGTCTCCTGTAGAAGCATTAATTGAAGAATTTATGGCACACTGAATTAAGGGTATGAATTCGTCCCAATTACTGTTATCAAAATTCAAAGTGACTCTCAAGGCATCTAACACTTTCCTGTTAGTGTGCTCTGCTTACCCATTACTTGCTGGATGATATAGCATAAAACTACTTTTTTTAAAGTTATATAAATCACACAACTTAGTTAATATACTGTTACTGAACTCAGTACCATTATCCGAAAGGATAACATTAGACATAATGTATCTGAAAATTATACCATCAGATAATTCACAATAACGGTAAAAATTATCATGCGTTTCAAGTAAGTGTTTTTCCCCATTTTTGTTTCTGCAAAATTAGTCAATAAATCCATTGATACTCGTTCCCATGGTGCTTTAGTCACTGGGTACACTTAGATTGGATTTGGTTCCATGACATGTCCCTTGTGCTGTATATAGAATAAACGCCTGCCAACTTAATGAACAATCTCTTCAGCCATTAGGGCCATAAATACTCCAACCAACCTTGCTGGAGCGTACGATTCTTTCCTGGATGTGCACTTGCAGAAGCATCATGGATAATCCTTAACACAGCTGATACTAATGCTGCTGGAACATCTAACTGAGTGCACTTCCAAGGGAGGGGGGGGGGGGCTAGCTTCACTACTCTACACAGTAAATTGTCTGCCATCACTAACGCTCTCAATGGTACTGGGGGTTTGTGAGTCTGATGAGTATCTTGCATAGTAAATAACTTAATGACAGGTGCTTATTTGGGGGTCTTGTCTCTGTCCCAATTTCTGTAGCATCTAATGATGGATAATCTACATGAATTGCAGCTACGTTTCTAGAAAAGCATCTATACAACATTCGGATTTCCTTGAATATAACCAGGAAAAAAATATATAATGTGGGATTGAACTCTTGAATTGTGAGCAAATATTTAACAAACTTTCCAATGATATTTTTATTCTTGAACAGAGAAATTAATGGTTGATGATTTGTTAGAACATGGACAGGATAATTATAGATTGCATCCCTGAAATGTTTAAGAGCCCATGTCAGGGGACATATTTTCCCTGCTCTCTTGTGCACTGAATTAAGTACGAAATTGCATAGTACACCAGTGATGTGCACCGTGATTCAACTTTCTGAATATATCTTTTCCACAGTCGTGTTGGGTGTCGTTGGACAGCCCATGACATTTGCTAGCCATTGATGTCATTCTGATCGCTGTATCAGGTCTGTGAAGGAAATTACAGTAGGGGGTTGATTTCAGGGAAATTTTGTACAAGTCAAGTGTAGAGAGGGAGGTATGGGGGGTTAACGGCCGTAGACCACCCCCCCCCCCCTATCACGTGTCCACTTCGTGAGAGAGGGGGTAGCGTCATGGGGCAGGTGTGGCATTGGCTAAGGCTCTTGGGCCTCAGAAATACTGAACCGTGATTGGCCAAGACGCTGAGGGGTACCGCATGGTACCCCAGGCATAGTGTTGGCGGGAAAAGACATTCTTACCTAGGACGCTGCTTGGGGTGGACGCATTTCCCGTGCTAGGCCAAGCATCGGGAAATACCGCCAGCAACGTTACTAAAGTCACGCCATTCTTCTTGCTATCTTTCCGTGTGTCGTGCGTAAGAATCCAGTAATCGGAAAGGGGCTTGTATCGAACCGTGTAAACTTGTCATCTAGCCGCGTAATTGTGGGACGCCATCTTAGAGGAACTGGACTGAGTGAGGCGTTAATTATCGGGCTACGAAAACGACATCCGCCATCTATCGTATCTGTGCTTGAAGATACTGCTGTGAGACGTGCCAGAAAAGGTTTCAGTGTTATGAGAGAAACCTTAAAAGTTCTAATTCTGAGGAACAGTGAAGGACTCCGTCTCGGGTCTCGTGTACCGTGTAACACCGTGTACCGTCGTATCCTGGGGTACCGTGTCAAGTGGAAGGGGCGTGGTACCGCATCCCTGCTGTTGTGCGCTCACCCTGGCCTGCATAAGCCGGTGTGTCTGCGCCATCCTGGTCTCTGTGTGTGGAGCTAACCCCGTGGTCTAGGACCCTGTGCTCCACCTGACCACGTGTAGGAAGTGAGGACGCCTACGTCATCATCCAGCAGCAGCAGTGGGAGTGTGATTGACGTGTATGAGTGAAAGAGAAGGTTGCGGGCCCGCATGTTTGATGTAAGTACACTGTTTCCGTTTGGGTAATAAAACTCTGAAGCTGGGTTCGCCCCCAGTGTTCCGTCTGTCCTTGTCCCTGTGACCACCTGGGGAGGTGAATGGGAATTGGAGACGTGAGGGTCTACCCTGTTTGTCGCCATAAAGTTGAGGTTGGGCCCAACTGTGATTTTTGACGTGTGTGAAGACACCTAGTGACACATTCAGAGGTAGAGTAAAGTGAGTTATTTGCTTCTATTTTTCTATGTGCCGTGTATGTATTCGCTGTAATTTGATTCCCTTTTTTCAGCAGTGAAAAGTGGTAACAGGGAGATTTCCCTTGGTTATATATTTTACTGTTGTGTTGTGGTAAAGTGTGAATTATTGGTGGATAATTTACTGGGGGAAGTCATTTACAAGTTTTGCCGTGAGTGGCAAGGATGTACTGTGTTGTACTGTGATGTACTGTGTGTGTAAACCGTAGACAAGTTTGACCTTGGTGGAAGGCGTTGTGTACTGTGAAGGATTCCGTGAGAATTAAAGTCAGTTAACGTCACCGGGGGTCACGATTTACTTAACGAGGTCACTTGTTCGTTGAACATGGTTGTGATTAACGTAGAGACGTGTAAAGGCAACAGTCACAGTGAAGTTCACGCAGTGGAGGAATTGTGAAGTGAAGATTAACGTAGTGTTAACGATTTAACGAGCTGTCGTTGATTGAGTGATTAACGTAAGGGGTTGACGGTCTGTTATGATCGGAGTCAATTGCGCTGTAATTAAGCTGCTGTAATTCGTTGGACTGATCAGCTCTGTCTGCGGACAGTGATTAAGCACTCGTAGCTAATTAGAGAGGATTAGTAACCGCCACTTAGTGAATTCACCAGGTGTTGATGTTGTTATTTACACGGAGTATTGGAACATTGTGTGTGGTACAGTAGTCTACCCTCGTTAAGGTAATCTTGTCGTAAGACCGGAAGTGAACTGTCAGTTGAGAGACAATAGGCTTTATCAATACTCGTCTGAATTAATAGGCTGTTGTATTCAGTAATTAATTGGGAATTACTCACCGAATGCTTGACTTTCAAGTTGATGTAATTAATTGATTTACGAGTTATTGATGCCATTTAAGTGTCGTTGAGACACGTGTGTGTTAACGTAATTGTTTAAATTCAATTAGAGTAACTTTTGTTGTTGATTGTCCTGAGAGACAAGTGTTAACGTAAGATTTTTATAAGTGGTTATCATTCTTGGATTAACCGCCTTGTTACTTGGTACCTCGTTGAGGGCAGCGAGCGCCAGTTATGTCTTTGTGATTATAGTATTGGTCACCGTGAAGCCGTGACAATATTGATTGCAAGCTTGCGTCACCAGTGGGCACCACTGTGTTCAGTTAGTGTCATTGTTCAGTCAGCGACGACGGGATAAGGATACCGTGGGTCCATCAGGCTGTTGATTAGCTGTTCTTTAATGTGCCACTGGAGTGACAGTAAAGTAACGTAAATTCACTGTGTAGTAGTTTTAGTTTGGTTTTGTGAATAAATTGTTTTGTTATAGAAACGGTCGTTTACGTCAAACCTTCCAATTTTACTGCCCCACATTTTATGTTCTGCAACGCTTTGCCTGCTTATGTTCATATTAAGTCTGTATCTAAAGCTCGAGTCCATTGCACAGCACCACACTTCTATAAATAAGAAGTGAGAATCCGTCGGCTACCCTTTATTAGTTTGTTAACTAGGAGGAGCCAGCGACCTAAGTGACAGGTGTTACCCGTGTGGTGTAGCCTGGCGGTTTGCTCCCGCGGTCCTATGATCTTAGGCTTTAAGATTAAATATCTGCCACTGGCAGCTCTTGCTGTTTAAGGTCTGCCTCCTTGAGGTAGTTACGATTAACGTGACATCAATAGGACTTAATTCTTTTGATAACCTGTCAAAGAAAAAAAATCTCACAGCCCATACAACTACTAAAGCTTCACGTTCTGTTGCACTATAATTTTTTTCTTCTTTTAGATAATGTACAGCTATAATAAGCTATTGTGTGATCTCTATGACCTTCGGTTTGAAGTAATGCAGCACCCAAGCCTACATCACTAGCACCTGTGACCAACGTGAAGGGTTTAGAAAATCTGAGTACCTAAGGACAGGTGAAAGAGATCAGTGTTGCTTAGAGTTTACTGAATGACTGTTCTTGAGCTTTTTCCAGAACAAAGGGTTCATCTTTCCTTTGTAACTTGTAAAGTGGGGCGGCTATGATAGAGAAACCAGCAATAAATGACTGATAAAAATCCTACAAGACCTGTGAACTGGGACGAGGATCAATGGAGCGTTCCATGGCGAATTACATGACACTATTGCATCATCCTGTAACATTTCCTCTTTAAGTTTATCAGCTTCAGCTCACTTATAATGTGGTAAACTGTAAGCTGATACAAAAATTGGTCTAGTTCCTGGCTCAAGAATTTCATGTGAAATAAGAGGTGTAAGACCTAATTTTTCTCCTCTGGCTGCTGTAAGACCTGCACCTCTGGCTGAGGTCCATGTTCTCCTAGTGTGAGTGTACACACAGAATGTTCCACTGAGACATCGTCCACCACTCGCACCGGTAACAAGTAATGTATTTACAACGTGGGTGCCAACTGGAGATGGATGTCGCCATTACTAGTGTTTGCAACATACAATGTAACAGTAGCATCCTGCACCACGTGCCAGGATGGTTCAACATATGTACCGTTCATTTTACACGTTTCACTTTTTGGAATGACGTCAAATAACTCAGGCACTCCCTGAATCTCAACTCTCACTCTTGTGAGAGAGTGAGAGAGCAGCACAGTGTCAGCAGCTGTGGAGTCACAGACTTCAGAGATGGAAGCCGCTAGGCGAGCAGGACAACAAGAATCCGTCAGGGTGTCCCCCTCCAGAAGGTCTCGATACTCACTCTCCTCAACACCCGCACAACTACGATGCTTCAAGTGAGTGCCTCTTTTCTGTGGGCAACGTTCCAGGTGTGTAACATGGGGCAACGTTCCAGGTGTGTAACATGGGGCAACGTTCCAGGCGTGTAACATGGGGCAACGTTCCAGGCGTGTAACATGGGGCAACGTTCCAGGTGTGTAACATGGGGCAACGTTCCAGGCGTGTAACATGGGGCAACGTTCCAGGCGTGTAACATGCGGCAACGTTCCAGGTGTGTAACATGGGGCAACGTTCCAGGTGTGTAACATGGGGTAACGTTCCAGGTGTGTAACATGCGGCAACGTTCCAGGTGTGTAACATGCGGCAACGTTCCAGGTGTGTAACACGGGGTAACGTTCCAGGTGTGTAACATGGGGCAACGTTCCAGGTGTGTAACATGCGGCAACGTTCCAGGTGTGTAACACGGGGTAACGTTCCAGGTGTGTAACATGGGGCAACGTTCCAGGTGTGTAACATGCGGCAACGTTCCAGGTGGGTAACACGGGGTAACGTTCCAGGTGTGTAACATGGGGCAACGTTACAGGTGTGTAACATGCGGCAACGTTCCAGGTGTGTAACATCGGGCAACGTACCAGGTGTGTAACGCGGGGCAACGTTCCAGGTGTGTAACGCGGGGCAACGTTCCAGGTGTGTAACACGGGCAACGTTCCAGGTGTGTAACACGGGGCAACGTTCCAGGTGTGTAACACGGGGCAACGTTCCAGGTGTGTAACATGGGGCAACGTTCCAGGTGTGTAACATGGGGCAACGTTCCAGGTGTGTAACACGGGGCAACGTTCCAGGTGTGTAACATGGGGCAACGTTCCAGGTGTGTAACACGGGGCAAAGTTCCAGGTGTGTAACACGGGGCAAAGTTCCAGGTGTGTAACACGGGGCAACGTTACAGGTGTGTAACATGGGGCAACGTTACAGGTGTGTAACACGGGGCAACGTTACAGGTGTGTAACATGGGGCAACGTTACAGGTGTGTAACACGGGGCAACGTTACAGGTGTGTAACACGGGGCAACGTTACAGGTGTGTAACACGGGGCAACGTTACAGGTGTGTAACACGGGGCAACGTTACAGGTGTGTAACATGGGGCAACGTTACAGGTGTGTAACACGGGGCAACGTTACAGGTGTGTAACATGGGGCAACGTTCCAGGTGTGTAACACGGGGCAACGTTACAGGTGTGTAACACGGGGCAACGTTACAGGTGTGTAACACGGGGCAACGTTACAGGTGTGTAACACGGGGCAACGTTACAGGTGTGTAACACGGGGCAACGTTACAGGTGTGTAACATGGGGCAACGTTCCAGGTGTGTAACACGGGGCAACGTTACAGGTGTGTAACACGGGGCAACGTTACAGGTGTGTAACACGGGGCAACGTTACAGGTGTGTAACATGGGGCAACGTTCCAGGTGTGTAACATGGGGCAACGTTCCAGGTGTGTAACACGGGGCAACGTTCCAGGTGTGTAACATGGGGCAACGTTCCAGGTGTGTAACACGGGGCAACGTTCCAGGTGTGTAACACGGGGCAACGTTACAGGTGTGTAACATGGGGCAACGTTACAGGTGTGTAACACGGGGCAACGTTACAGGTGTGTAACATGGGGCAACGTTACAGGTGTGTAACACGGAGCAACGTTACAGGTGTGTAACACGGGGCAACGTTACAGGTGTGTAACACGGGGCAACGTTACAGGTGTGTAACACGGGGCAACGTTACAGGTGTGTAACATGGGGCAACGTTACAGGTGTGTAACACGGGGCAACGTTACAGGTGTGTAACATGGGGCAACGTTCCAGGTGTGTAACACGGGGCAACGTTACAGGTGTGTAACACGGGGCAACGTTACAGGTGTGTAACACGGGGCAATGATCTGCCTTCTACACACCAGTTACAAAATCCAAGACTGTTTACTATAAGGAAAGATATATTAATGAAAAGCCCCACGTTATTTACACCAGACCCCGTCCACTGGGGCAGAGACGAGTCTCTTCTTGATAATATTAACATAACTTGAGTTCTTGTGAGTCTTGTCGCCATTGTTACCTCAGCCGCCTTCCTCTCTCTTCATGTTCTTGTGAGTCTTGTCGCCATTGTTACCTCAGCCGCCTTCCTCTCTCTTCATGTTGTTGTGAGTCTTGTCGCCATTGTTACCTCAGCCGCCTTCCTCTCTCTTCATGTTCTTGTGAGTCTTGTCGCCATTGTTACCTCAGCCGCCTTCCTCACTCTTCATGTTCTTGTGAGTCTTGTCGCCATTGTTACCTCAGCCGCCTTCCTCTCTCTTCATGTTCTTGTGAGTCTTGTCGCCATTATTACCTCAGCCGCCTTCCTCTCTCTTCATGTTCTTGTGAGTCTTGTCGCCATTGTTACCTCAGCCGCCTTCCTCTCTCTTCATGTTCTTGTGAGTCTTGTCGCCATTGTTACCTCAGCCGCCTTCCTCTCTCTTCATGTTCTTGTGAGTCTTGTCGCCATTGTTACCTCAGCCGCCTTCCTCTCTCTTCATGTTCTTGTGAGTCTTGTCGCCATTGTTACCTCAGCCGCCTTCCTCTTTCTTCATGTTCTTGTGAGTCTTGTCGCCATTGTTACCTCAGCCGCCTTCCTCTCTCTTCATGTTCTTGTGAGTCTTGTCGCCATTGTTACCTCAGCTGCCTTCCTCTCTCTTCATGTTCTCGTGAGTCTTGTCGCCATTGTTACCTCAGCTGCCTTCCTCTCTCTTTATGTTCTTGTGAGTCTTGTCTCCATTGTTACCTCAGCCGCCTTCCTCTCTCTTCATGTTCTTGTGAGTCTTGTCGCCATTGTTACCTCAGCCGCCTTCCTCTCTCTTCATGTTCTTGTGAGTCTTGTCACCATTGTTACCTCAGCCGCCTTCCTCTCTCTTCATGTTCTCGTGAGTCTTGTCACCATTGTTACCTCAGCCGCCTTCCTCTCTCTTCATGTTCTTGTGAGTCTTGTCGCCATTGTTACCTCAGCCGCCTTCCTCTCTCTTCATGTTCTTGTGAGTCTTGTCACCATTGTTACCTCAGCCGCCTTCCTCTCTCTTCATGTTCTTGTGAGTCTTGTCGCCATTGTTACCTCAGCCGCCTTCCTCTCTCTTCATGTTCTTGTGAGTCTTGTCGCCATTGTTACCTCAGCCGCCTTCCTCTCTCTTCATGTTCTTGTGAGTCTTGTCACCATTGTTACCTCAGCCGCCTTCCTCTCTCTTCATGTTCTTGTGAGTCTTGTCGCCATTGTTACCTCAGCCGCCTTCCTCTCTCTTCATGTTCTTGTGAGTCTTGTCGCCATTGTTACCTCAGCCGCCTTCCTCTTTCTTCATGTTCTTGTGAGTCTTGTCGCCATTGTTACCTCAGCCGCCTTCCTCTCTCTTCATGTTCTTGTGAGTCTTGTCGCCATTGTTACCTCAGCCGCCTTCCTCTCTCTTCATGTTCTTGTGAGTCTTGTCGCCATTGTTACCTCAGCCGCCTTCCTCTTTCTTCATGTTCTTGTGAGTCTTGTCGCCATTGTTACCTCAGCCGCCTTCCTCTCTCTTCATGTTCTTGTGAGTCTTGTCGCCATTGTTACCTCAGCTGCCTTCCTCTCTCTTCATGTTCTCGTGAGTCTTGTCGCCATTGTTACCTCAGCTGCCTTCCTCTCTCTTTATGTTCTTGTGAGTCTTGTCTCCATTGTTACCTCAGCCGCCTTCCTCTCTCTTCATGTTACCTCAGCCGCCTTCCTCTCTCTTCATGTTCTTGTGAGTCTTGTCGCCATTGTTACCTCAGCCGCCTTCCTCTCTCTTCATGTTCTTGTGAGTCTTGTCACCATTGTTACCTCAGCCGCCTTCCTCTCTCTTCATGTTCTCGTGAGTCTTGTCACCATTGTTACCTCAGCCGCCTTCCTCTCTCTTCATGTTCTTGTGAGTCTTGTCGCCATTGTTACCTCAGCCGCCTTCCTCTCTCTTCATGTTCTTGTGAGTCTTGTCACCATTGTTACCTCAGCCGCCTTCCTCTCTCTTCATGTTCTTGTGAGTCTTGTCGCCATTGTTACCTCAGCCGCCTTCCTCTCTCTTCATGTTCTTGTGAGTCTTGTCGCCATTGTTACCTCAGCCGCCTTCCTCTCTCTTCATGTTCTTGTGAGTCTTGTCACCATTGTTACCTCAGCCGCCTTCCTCTCTCTTCATGTTCTTGTGAGTCTTGTCGCCATTGTTACCTCAGCCGCCTTCCTCTCTCTTCATGTTCTTGTGAGTCTTGTCGCCATTGTTACCTCAGCCGCCTTCCTCTCTCTTCATGTCAACTGTTTGGCTCCAATGTTTTCCTCTATTTACTTAAATATTCCCTATTAACTAGTTTCATATTTGCATCATTTTCAAGCACTACATATTCGATGAATAATTTCATTACGATGTTAGGGCAAAATATATTTATGTTTTCCAAAGCTTTCCTGTTACTAGTTGTTTGTCACCTCGCACATGCGCAACAGACGTCATCTCGCACATGCGCAACAGACGTCACCTCGCACATGCGCAACAGACGTCACCTCGCACATGCGCAACAGACGTCACCTCGCACATGCGCAACAGATGTCACCTCGCACATGCGCAACAGACGTCATCTCGCACATGCGCAACAGACGTCACCTCGCACATGCGCAACAGACGTCATCTCGCACATGCGCAACAGACGTCACCTCACACATGCGCAACAGACGTCACCTCGCACATGCGCAACAGATGTCACCTCGCACATGCGCAACAGACGTCATCTCGCACATGCGCAACAGACGTCACCTCACACATGCGCAACAGACGTCACCTCGCACATGCGCAACAGATGTCACCTCGCACATGCGCAACAGACGTCATCTCGCACATGCGCAACAGACGTCATCTCGCACATGCGCAATAGACGTCAGCTTGCACATGCGCAATAGACGTCAGCTCGCACATGCGCAATAGACGTCAGCTTGCACATGCGCAACAGATGTCACCTCACACGTGCGCATCAGACGTTACCTCACACATGCGCAACAGATGTCACCTCGCACGTGCGCATCAGACGTTACCTCGCACATGCGCAACAGATGTCACCTCGCACGTACGCATCAGACGTTACCTCGCACATGCGCAACAGATGTCACCTCGCACATGCGCAACAGATGTC
This sequence comes from Procambarus clarkii, assembly GCF_020424385.1. Lineage (NCBI taxonomy): Eukaryota > Metazoa > Arthropoda > Malacostraca > Decapoda > Cambaridae > Procambarus > Procambarus clarkii. The sequence continues at coordinate 17,054 of NW_025558672.1, read as the reverse complement.
ACCTCGCACATGCGCAACAGACGTCACCTCGCACATGTGTAACAAAGGCCTGACAAATAAGTGCACCTCTGATGCTTATTTTAAAATTAGTGTCCTGAACAACGAATACGAACAATATAACTGTATATTGAAGTCTGTGTACGGTATCGTACACCTGTAGGCACAGCTTCCCTACATCAGAGCTTGCTAATATGAATCATAGATTGTCTACACCTGTTCCTGTGCTAAACAAAAACAAACCAAGACTCGCTACAATATTCAACAGGTACTCCGACATGTGGCCCAAGACTATGCTGATGGTGCTGGTGCTGGCTGTCGTAACCTCCGTCTTCATCTACTGCATAAAGCTTAACAATTACGGCTTTAGCGGGGTTGATAAGCTGCCGCCTCCGGTTGGTAACTTGCCTCTCTCGATGTCCCAGACGCCTCGTGCGGTCTCCGGCTCGCCTCGTCAGGAGTCCTGTCGGCAAGTGAAGGCTTTCTACAGCGACTCAGAAATGAAAGGTGAGCTTCGCATTGCATATTAGTTAGTGTCATTGTCTCCACCTTTGTTTGCACATACACGAACACCAGACATTTGTTTTACTAGTGGACACAATATCCCAGAGTGACGTTCATGTGACGTTAACAGTGGTCACAATATCCCAGAGTGACGTTCATGTGACGTTACCAGTGGTCACAATATCCCAGAGTGACGTTCATGTGACGTTACCAGTGGTCACAATATCCCAGAGTGACGTTACCAGTGGACACAATATCCCAGAGTGACGTTCATGTGACGTTACCAGTGGACACAATATCCCAGAGTGACGTTCATGTGACGTTACCAGTGGGCACAATATCCCAGAGTGACGTTCATGTGACGTTACCAGTGGTCACACTATCCCAGAGTGACGTTCATGTGACGTTACCAGTGGTCACAATATCCCAGAGTGACGTTACCAGTGGACACAATATCCCAGAGTGACGTTCATGTGACGTTACCAGTGGGCACAATATCCCAGAGTGACGTTCATGTGACTTTGATTCAACGTTATCAACGTTGATGACGTTATTTCACCGTTTAATTTTCAATGCCCTTGGACAATATCTGCATATTGAGATATGCAGGAAACAAGTGACTGGTGGTAAATGTCTTAACACTGATCAGTCAGGGTAGCAGACAAGCTATAGTGATGCTACCTTATCTTATAGCTATGATCAGTCCGTGTAAGGGGCAAGGTGTTGAACGACTGGTAAGCACAAATAGACGTTACCAGCGGGTAACTGGTAACCCACTTAGACCCAACAGGTCTAACAATCCCCACGTCAAAAAACCATCCACGTAACATAGCAAATAACGTTGACCAGAGTAAAGAGAGAGTTAGTACACTAAAAATAGGTGATATTGATTATAACTCAATAGCTAAGGTCAATGTTAATAAGGTACGAACTATTGTATGCCAAGATGGTACTCTAGATGGTAACCAAGAGTCAATAGCTCTAAACAATGATGAAATGTAAAATAAGGTAAGAGAGATAAAATTAAAGGTAAGTAATTAGCACTAATTACCTGCCTCAAATGTTACTACCACCAGGAGGAGGTGGAGGAGCTTATTTATTAACATCTACATTAACACTACAAAAACATAACAGCTTATAGCTGCTAATTAATGGTAGTAATTATGTGGTACAAATGAGCGATCTTTTTGCTAGTCACTAAAAATATTTCATGCAATTATGCAATCTTTAACGTGCCAAAGAAATAAAAAATAACTGGCATAAATTGATGACCGGCTGATGACGTCATTCACGAATTAAAGGAGACAACGACAAGCCTTAAAAAGTCGAAGTCTCCATTTACACTACTCACATCCCTTCCCCCCCCCGTCAACAGAATGGTCTAACCAACCATCCCATACCTTCCCCCATGCCAACAGAATGGTCTAACCAACCATCCCATACCTTCCCCCACGTCAACAGAATGGTCTAACCAACCATCCCATACCTTCCCCCCGTCAACAGAATGGTCTAACCAACCATCCCATACCTTCCCCCCATCAACAGAATGGTCTAACCAACCATCCCATACCTTCCCCCACGTCAACAGAATGGTCTAACCAACCATCCCATACCTTCCCCCCGTGAACAGAATGGTCTAACCAACCATCCCATACCTTCCCCCCCGTCAACAGAATGGTCTAACCAACCATCCCATACCTTCCCCCCGTCAACAGAATAGTCTAACCAACCATCCCATACCTTCCCCCATGCCAACAGAATGGTCTAACCAACCATACCATACCTTCCCCCACGTCAACAGAATGGTCTAACCAACCATCCCATACCTTCCCCCCGTCAACAGAATGGTCTAACCAACCATCCCATACCTTCCCCCCATCAACAGAATGGTCTAACCAACCATCCCATACCTTCCCCCACGTCAACAGAATGGTCTAACCAACCATCCCATACCTTCCCCCGTGAACAGAATGGTCTAACCAACCATCCCATACCTTCCCCCCCGTCAACAGAATGGTCTAACCAACCATCCCATACCTTCCCCCACGTCAACAGAATGGTCTAACCAACCATCCCATACCTTCCCCCCGTCAACAGAATGGTCTAACCAACCATCCCATACCTTCCCCCGTCAACAGAATGGTCTAACCAACCATCCCATACCTTCCCCCATGCCAACAGAATGGTCTAACCAACCATCCCATACCTTTCCCCCGTCAACAGAATGGTCTAACCAACCATCCCATACCTTCCCCTACGTCAACAGAATGGTCTAACCAACTATCCCATACCTTCCCCCCGTCAACAGAATGGTCTAACCAACCATCTCATACCTTCCCCCCTTCAACAGAATGGTCTAACCAACCATCCCATACCTTCCCCCGTCAACAGAATGGTCTAACCAACCATCCCATACCTCCCCCCCCGTCAACAGAATGGTCTAACCAACCATCCCATACCTTCCCCCATGCCAACAGAATGGTCTAACCAACCATCCCATACCTTCCCCCCGTCAACAGAATGGTCTAACCAACCATCCCATACCTTCCCCTACGTCAACAGAATGGTCTAACCAACTATCTCATACCTTCCCCCCGTCAACAGAATGGTCTAACCAACCATCCCATACCTTCCCCCCAGTCAACAGAATGGTCTAACCAACCATCCCATACCTTCCCCCCAGTCAACAGAATGGTCTAACCATTCACCCTTAAACTTCACCAGTTCCATACTATGGTAATCTTACTTATTTTATTAACACCAAACTCTCTCCGTATGTTTGTACTCTTTACTAGAGTCTGCCTGTTCTTCAGCACTATGCCTGTTCTTCAACACTATGCATGTTCTTCAGCACTTTGCCTGTTCTTCAGCACTTTGCCTGTTCTTCAGCACTTTGCCTATTCTTCAGCACTCTGCCTGTTCTTCAGCACTTTGGTTGTTCTTCAGCACTTTGGTTGTTCTTCAGCACTATGCCTGTTCTTCAGCACTATGCCTGTTCTTCAGCACTATGCCTGTTCTTCAGCACTATGCCTGTTCTTCAGCACTATGCCTGTTCTTCAGCACTATGCCTGTTCTTCAGCACTATGCCTGTTCTTCAGCACTATGCCTGTTCTTCAGCACTATGCCTGTTCTTCAGCACTATGCCTGTTCTTCAGTACTATGCCTGTTCTTCAGCACTATGCCTGTTCTTCAGCACTATGCCTGTTCTTCAGCACTATGCCTGTTCTTCAGCTGTTTCTTCAGCACTATGCCTGTTCTTCAGCACTTTGCCTGTTCTTCAGCACTATGCCTGTTCTTCAGCACTTTGCCTGTTCTTCAACACTTTGCCTGTTCTTCAGCACTATGCCTGTTCTTCGGCACTCTTTCTAATCTTCAGCACTTTGCCTGTTCTTCAGCACTTTGCCTGTTCTTCAGCACTATGCCTGTTCTTCAGCACTTTGCCTGTTCTTCAGCACTATGCCTGTTCTTCAGCACTATGCCTGTTCTTCAGCACTTTGCCTGTTCTTCAACACTTTGCCTGTTCTTCAGCACTATGCCTGTTCTTCAGCACTATGCCTGTTCTTCAGCACTATGCCTGTTCTTCAGCACTATGCCTGTTCTTCAGCACTATGCCTGTTCTTCAGCACTATGCCTGTTCTTCAGCACTATGCCTGTTCTTCAGCACTATGCCTGTTCTTCAGCACTATGCCTGTTCTTCAGCACTATGCCTGTTCTTCAGCACTATGCCTGTTCTTCAGCACTTTGCCTGTTCTTCAGCACTCTGCCTGTTCTTCAACACTATGCCTGTTTTTCAGCACTGTGCCTTTTCTTCAGCACTATGCCTGTTCTTCAACACTATGCCTGTTCTTCAGCACTATACCAGTTCTTCAGCCCTATGCCTGTTCTTCAGGACAATGCCTGTTCCTCAGCACTATGCCTGTTCTTCAGCACTTTGCCTATTCTTCAGCACTCTGCCTGTTCTTCAGCACTTTGGTTGTTCTTCAGCACTTTGGTTGTTCTTCAGCACTATGCCTGTTCTTCAGCACTATGCCTGTTCTTCAGCACTATGCCTGTTCTTCAGCACTATGCCTGTTCTTCAGCACTATGCCTGTTCTTCAGCACTATGCCTGTTCTTCAGCACTATGCCTGTTCTTCAGTACTATGCCTGTTCTTCAGCACTATGCCTGTTCTTCAGCACTTTGGTTGTTCTTCAGTACTATGCCTGTTCTTCAGCACTATGCCTGTTCTTCAGCACTATGCCTGTTCTTCAGCACTATGCCTGTTCTTCAGTACTATGCCTGTTCTTCAGCACTATGCCTGTTCTTCAGCACTTTGCCTGTTCTTCAGCACTATGCCTGTTCTTCAGCACTTTGCCTGTTCTTCAGCACTTTGCCTGTTCTTCAGCACTATGCCTGTTCTTCAGCACTTTGCCTGTTCTTCAGCACTTTGCCTGTTCTTCAGCACTATGCCTGTTCTTCAGCACTTTGCCTGCACTTTGCCTGTTCTTCAGCACTATGCCTGTTCTTCAGCACTATGCCTGTTCTTCAGCACTATGCCTGTTCTTCAGCACTTTGCCTGTTCTTCAGCACTTTGCCTGTTCTTCAACACTTTGCCTGTTCTTCAGCACTATGCCTGTTCTTCAGCACTATGCCTGTTCTTCAGCACTATGCCTGTTCTTCAGCACTATGCCTGTTCTTCAGCACTATGCCTGTTCTTCAGCACTATGCCTGTTCTTCAGCACTATGCCTGTTCTTCATCATTTTGCCTGTTCTTCAGCACTCTGCCTGTTCTTCAGCACTATGCCTGTTCTTCAGCACTATGCCTGTTCTTCAGCACTATGCCTGTTCTTCAGCACTATGCCTGTTCTTCAGCACTATGCCTGTTCTTCAGCACTATGCCTGTTCTTCAGCACTATGCCTGTTCTTCAGCACTATGCCTGTTCTTCAGCACTATGCCTGTTCTTCAGCACTATGCCTGTTCTTCAGCACTATGCCTGTTCTTCAGCACTTTGCCTGTTCATATCTACTATGCCTGTTCTTCAGCACTATGCCTGTTCTTCAGCACTATGCCTGTTCTTCAGCACTCTGCCTGTTCTTCAGCACTATGCCTGTTCTTCAGCACTATGCCTGTTCTTCAGCACTATGCCTGTTCTTCAGCACTGCCTGTTCTTCAGCACTTTGCCTGTTCTTCAGCACTATGCCTGTTCTTCAGCACTATGCCTGTTCTTCAGCACTATGCCTGTTCTTCAGCACTATGCCTGTTCTTCAGCACTATGCCTGTTCTTCAGCACTATGCCTGTTCTTCAGCACTTTGCCTGTTCTTCAGCACTATGCCTGTTCTTCAGCACTATGCCTGTTCTTCAGCACTATGCCTGTTCTTCAGCACTATGCCTGTTCTTCAGCACTTTGCCTGTTCTTCAGCACTTTGCCTGTTCTTCAGCACTATGCCTGTTCTTCAGCACTATGCCTGTTCTTCAGCACTATGCCTGTTCTTCAGCACTCTGCCTGTTCTTCAGCACTATGCCTGTTCTTCAGCACTATGCCTGTTCTTCAGCACTATGCCAGCACAATGCCTTCTTCAGCACCTGTTCCTGTTCTTCAGCACTATGCCTGTTCTTCAGCACTATGCCTGTTCTTCAGCACTATGCCTGTTCTTCAGCACTATGCCTGTTCTTCAGCACTATGCCTGTTCTTCAGCACTATGCCTGTTCTTCAGCACTTTGCCTGTTCTTCAGCACTATGCCTGTTCTTCAGCACTATGCCTGTTCTTCAGCACTATGCCTGTTCTTCAGCACTATGCCTGTTCTTCAGCACTCTGCTTGTTTTTCAGCACTCTGCCTGTTCTTCAGCACTTTGCCTGTCTGTTCTTCAGCACTATGCTTGTTCTTCAGCACTATGCCTGTTCTTCAGCACTATGCCTGTTCTTCAGCACTATGCCTGTTCTTCAGCACTATGCCTGTTCTTCAGCACTATGCCTGTTCTTCAGCACTCTGCCTGTTCTTCAGCACTATACCTGTTCTTCAGCACTATACCTGTTTTACAGCACTATGCCTGTTCTTCAGCACTATGCCTGTTCTTCAGCACTTGCCTGTTCTTCAGCACTTGCAGCACTTTGCCTGTTCTTCAGCACTTGTTCTTCAGCACTATGCCTGTTCTTCAGCACTATGCCTGTTCTTCAGCACTTTGCCTGTTCTTCAGCACTATGCCTGTTCTTCAGCACTATGCCTGTTCTTCAGCACTTTGCCTGTTCTTCAGCACTATGCCTGTTCTTCAGCACTTTGCTTCAGCACTTTGCCTGTTCTTCAGCACTATGCCTGTTCTTCAGCACTTTGCCTGTTCTTCAGCACTTCTGCCTGTTCTTCAGCACTCTTCAGCACTTGCCTGTTCTTCAGCACTATGCCTGTTCTTCAGCACTGCCTGTTCTTTCTTCAGCACTATGCCTGTTCTTCAGTATGCCTGTTCTTCAGCACTATGCTTTCTTCAGCACTTTGCCTGTTCTTCAGCTTGTTCTTCAGCACTTTGCACTGCCTGTTCTTCAGCACTTTGCCTGTTCTTCAGCACTTGCCTGTTCTTCAGCACTTTGCCTGTTCTTCAGCACTATGCCTGTTCTTCAGCACTTTGCCTGTTCTTCAGCACTTTGCCTGTTCTTCAGCACTCTGTTCTTCAGCACTTTGCTGTTCTTCAGCACTTGCCTGTTCTTCAGCACTGTTTCTTCAGCACTTGCCTGTTCTTCAGCACTTTGCCTTCAGCACTCTTCAGCACTTTGCCTGTTCTTCAGCACTTTGCCTGTTCTTCAGCACTATGCCTGTTCTTCAGCACTTTGCCTGTTCTTCAGCACTTTGCCTGTTCTTCAGCACTTTGCTGTTCTTCTTCAGCACTTTGCCTGTTCTTCAGCACTATGCCTGTTCTTCAGCACTATGCCTGTTCTTCAGCACTTTGCCTGTTCTTCAGCACTTTGCCTGTTCTTCAGCACTATGCCTGTTCTTCAGCACTGTTCACTATGCCTCTTCAGCACTCTGCCTGTTCTTCAGCACTATGCCTGTTCTTCAGCACTCTGCTGTTTCTTCAGCACTTTGCCTGTTCTTCAGCACTATGCCTGCCTGTTCTTCAGCACTTTGTTCCAGCACTTTGGCTGTTCTTCAGCACTCTGCCTGTTCTTCAGCACTATGCCTGTTCTTCAGCACTCTTTCTAATCTTCAGCACTTTGCCTGTTCTTCAGCACTTTGCCTGTTCTTCAGCACTATGCCTGTTCTTCAGCACTTTGCCTGTTCTTCAGCACTTTGCCTGTTCTTCAGCACTATGCCTGTTCTTCAGCACTTTGCCTGTTCTTCAGCACTTTGCCTGTTCTTCAGCACTTCTTCAGCACTATGCCTGTTCTTCAGCACTTTGCCTGTTCTTCAGCACTTTGCCTGTTCTTCAGCACTTTGCCTGTTCTTCAGCACTTTGCCTGTTCTTCAGCACTTTGCCTGTTCTTCAGCACTATGCCTGTTCTTCAGCACTTTGCCTGTTCTTCAACACTTTGCCTGTTATTTCCTGCACTATTGTTCTTCAGCACTTTGCCTGTTCTTCAGCACTATGCCTGTTCTTCAGCACTTTGCCTGTTCTTCAGCCTTTGCCTGTTCTTAGCACTTTGCCTGTTCAAAGCACTTCGCTGTTCTTCAGCACTTTACCTGTTCTTTCAGTCTTGACCAAAATATATTAAGCCAATGCCGATCTCGTTTAAAACAACCTGCTTTGCACTTTGCCTTAGTTTAACTGGTACAAACACATCGCTACCCAGTCACATTAACTTAGTCAAAATATAATTTGCATGGACTAAAACGAGTAAATATAAACATAAGTAAGATAAGCAGTGGCGTGTTGATAAGACTGTGTATGCGAGCCAGACCTTCAGGTAGGACCAGTGGCGTGTTGATAAGACTGTGTATGCGAGCCAGACCTTCAGGTAGGACCTGTGGCGTGTTGATAAGACTGTGTATGCGAGCCAGACCTTCAGGTAGGACCTGTGGCGTGTTGATAAGACTGTGTATGCGAGCCAGACCTTCAGGTAGGACCTGTGGCGTGTTGATAAGACTGTGTATGCGAGCCAGACCTTCAGGTAGGACCTGTGGCGTGTTGATAAGACTGTGTATGCGAGCCAGACCTTCAGGTAGGACCTGTGGCATGTTGATAAGACTGTGTATGCGAGCCAGACCTTCAGGTAGGACCTGTGGCGTGTTGATAAGACTGTGTATGCGAGCCAGACCTTCAGGTAGGACCTGTGGCATGTTGATAAGACTGTGTATGCGAGCCAGACCTTCAGGTAGGACCTGTGGCGTGTTGATAAGACTGTGTATGCGAGCCAGACCTTCAGGTAGGACCTGTGGCGTGTTGATAAGACTGTGTATGCGAGCCAGACCTTCAGGTAGGACCTGTGGCGTGTTGATAAGACTGTGTATGCGAGCCAGACCTTCAGGTTGGACCTGTGGCGTGTTGATAAGACTGTGTATGCGAGCCAGACCTTCAGGTAGGACCTGTGGCGTGTTGATAAGACTGTGTATGCGAGCCAGACCTTCAGGTAGGACCTGTGGCGTGTTGATAAGACTGTGTATGCGAGCCAGACCTTCAGGTAGGACCTGTGGCGTGTTGATAAGACTGTGTATGCGAGCCAGACCTTCAGGTAGGACCTGTGGCGTGTTGATACGACTGTGTATGCGAGCCAGACCTTCAGGTAGGATCTGTGGCATGTTGATAAGACTGTGTATGCGAGCCAGACCTTCTGGTAGGACCTGTGGCGTGTTGATAAGACTGTGTATGCGAGCCAGACCTTCAGGTAGGACCGGGGAGTAAGCTGTAACACACACAGATCCACCTGCTATCATAAACCTGTGACAAGTTAACAACACTATTAATACTGTATATAAATAAAATAATAAGGGTTCCGGTAGTACAGTCGGGCTCGTTCTCGACGCATGATCAAGAATTCCGGGTTCGAATCTCAGGACAGAAATAATTTCATTTCACCTTATGCGTCTGTTCACCTAGCAGTACTCAAGAGTTAGTAAGCTTGTTATGGATGTTGTATCCTTCCCCACTGGGGGTGGAGGGGTCCTCGATATAAGCCTACCGTATATGAATACACTCTGGCTTCCTGTCCCTCGACACAATGATTTAATATAATTTTAATTAAAATTATTAGAAGTAATAGTGCAGATATTAGAACTGGTTCACATACCCTACTGGAACCAGTTGGACTGGTTCACATTCACTGACCAACTTCTTAACTGTTTGAGGGCTCGGGAGGCCAACTTCTTAACTGTTTGAGGGCTCGGGGGGCCAACTTCTTAACTGTTTAAGGGCTCGGGGGGCCAACTTCTTAACTGTTAAAGGGCTCGGGGGGCAACTTCTTAACTGTTTAAGGGCTCGGGGGGCCAACTTCTTAACTGTTTAAGGGCTCGGGGGGCCAACTTCTTAACTGTTTAAGGGCTCGGGGGCCAACTTCTTAACTGTTTGTTGGTTCGAGGGCCAGCTTCTTTACTATTTTTGGGCTCGGGGGCCAAATTCTTATCTGGTTATAGGCTCGGGGGCCAACTTCTTCACTATTATTGGAATCGGGGGGGGGGCCAACTTCTTAACTATTTACGGGCTCAGGGGCCAACTTCTTCACTTTTTTGGGGGCTCTTGGGCCAACTTCTTAACCGTTTATGGGCTCGGAGGCCAACTTCTTAATTGTTTATGGCCTTGGGGACCGTCTTTTTTAACTGTTTATTAGCACGGGGCCAACTTCTTCAATTTTTATGGGCTCGGGGGCCCACTTCTTAATAGTTAATATGCTCGGGGACCATCTTCTTAATTGTTTATGGGGCTCGGGGGCCAACTTCTTAACTGTTTACGGGCTCGGGGACCATCTTCTTAACTGTTTACGGGCTTGGGGAACATATTCTTAACTGTTTATGGGCTCGGGGGGGCCAACTTCTTTACTGTTCAGGGGCTCGGGCCAACTTCATAACTGTTTATGGGCTCGGGGGGCAACTTCTTCACTGTATATGGGCTCGGGGGCCAACTTCTTAACATTTTATGGGCTCGGGGACCATCTTCTTAATTGTTTATGGGTTCAGGGTCCACCTTCTTAACTGTTTATAGGCTCGTGGGCCAACTTCATAACTGTTTATTAGCTCAGGGACCAACTTCTTAACAGTTTATGGGCTCGAGGACCCACTTCTTACCTTTTTATGGGCTAGGGGCCAACTTCTTGTTTTGGGGCTCGGGGACCGTTTTCTTAACTGTTTATGTGCTCAGGGGAAAACTTCTTAACTGTTTGGGGGCCAACTTCCTAACTGTTTAACTGTTCAGGGGCCAACTTCTTCAATGTTTATGGGCTCGAAGCCAACTTCTTCACTGTTTATTGGCTCGAGGGCCAACTTCTTCACTATTTTTGACTCTGGGGGGGCCAACTTCTTAACTGTTTATGGGCTCAGGGGCCAACTTCTTAACTGTTTATGGGCTCGGGGGCCAACTTCTTAACTGTTTATGAGCCAAGGGCCAACTTCTTAATTGTTTATGGGTTCATGGGCCAACTTTTTAACAGTTTGTGGGCTCGGGAGCCAACTTCTAAAGTGTTTATTGGCTCAAGGACCACCTGCTTCACTTTTTGGGGGCTCGGGAGCCAACTTCTTAACTATTTATGAACCAGGGGCCAACTTCTTCACTATTTTTGGGCTCGAGGCCAACTTCTTAACTGTTTATTGGCTCGAGGGCCAACTTTTTCACTATTTTTGGCTCGGGGGGCCAAATTCTTAACTGTTTATTGGCTCGAGGGCTAACTTGTTCACTATTTTTTAGCTCGGGGGTAAAATTCGTAACTAGTTATAGGCTCTGGGGCTAACTTCTTCACTATTTTTTAGCTCGGGGGCCAACTTCTTAACAGTTTATGGGCTCGACGGTAAACTTCTTCGCTATTTTTGGGCGCAGTTTCCAACTTTTTAACTATTTGTGAACCATGGGCCAACTTCTTCACTATTATTGGACTCGTTTAATTTCTTAACTATTTACGGGCTCAGAGGCCCAACTTCTTCACTGTTTATGGGTGCAGGGACCAATTTCTTAACTGTTTATTGTCTCGAGGGCCAACTTCTTCACTATTTTTGGGCTCGGGGGCCCACTTCTTAACAGTTTATGGGCTCGGGGGCCAGCTTCTTGACTGTTTATGGGCTCAGGGACCGTTTTCTTAACTGTTTATGGGCTCAGGGTCCAACTTCCTAACTGTTTATGAGCTCGATTGCCAACTTCTTAACTGTTTATGGGCTCGAGGACAAACTTCTTAACTGTTTATGGGCTCGCGGGCCAACTTCTTAACTGTTAATGGGCTCGGGGACCATCTTCTTAACTGTTTATGGGCTCGGGTGCCAACTTCTTAACTGTTTATGTGCTCGTAGGCTACCTTCTTCACTGTTTATAGGCTCGGGGGCCAACTTCTTAACTGTTTATGGGCTCGGGAGCCATCTTCTTAATTGTTTATGGGTTCAGGGGCCATCTTCTTAACTGTTTATAGGCTCAAGGGCCAACTTCATAACTGTTTATTAGCTCGGGAACCAACTTCTTAACAGTGTTTGGGCTCGGGGACGCACTTCTTAACTTTTTATGGGCTAGGGGCCAACTTCTTAATTGTTTTTGGGCTCGGGGACCGTCTTCTTAACTGTTTATGGGCTCAGGGGCAAATTTCTTAACTGTTTAACTTTTCGGGGGCCAACTTTTTAACTGTTTAACTGTTCAAGGTCCAACTTCTTCATGGTTTATGGGCTCGAGGGGCCAACTTTCTAACTGTTTAACTGTTTGGGGGCCAACTTTCTAACTGTTTAACTGTTTGGGGGCCAACTTTCAAACTGTATAACTGTTTGGGGGCCAACTTCTTCAATGTTTATGGGCTCGAGGGGCCAACTTCTTCACTATTTATGGGCTCGGGGGCCAAATTCTTAACTTGTTATAGGCTCGGGGGCCAACTTCTTAACTATTTTTGAACTCGGGAAGGGGCCAACTTCTTAACTATTTACGGGCTCAGGGGCCAACTTCTTCACTGTTTATGGGCACAGGGATCAACTTCTTAACTATTTATTGGCTCGAGGGCCAACTTCTTCACTATTTTTCGTCTCCGGCGCCAACTTCTTAACTGTTTATGGGCTCAGGGGCCAATTTCTTAACTGTTTATGGGCTTGGGGCCAACTTCTTAATTGTTTATGGGTTAAGGGGCCAACTTTTTAACAGTTTGTAGGCTCGGGAGCCAACTTCTAAAGTGTTTATTGGCTCAAGAGCCAACTTCTTTACTATTTTTGGGCTCGGGAGCCACGTTCTTAACTATTTATGGGCTCGGAGGTCAACTTCTTCACTATTTTTGGGCTCGAGGCCAACTTCCTAACTATTTATGGGCTTGAGGGCCACCTTCTTCACTGTTTATGGGTTCTAGGCCAACTTCTTAACTATTTATGGGCTCGGGGGCCAATTTCTTAAATGTTTATTGGGTCGAGGGCCAACTTCTTCACTATTTTTTGGTTCTGGGGCCAACTTCTTAACTGTTTATGGGCTTGGAGGCCAACTTCTTCACTGTTTTTGGGCTCGGGGGCCAACTTCTTAACTGTTTATGGGCTCGGGGGCCACCTTCTTAACTGTTTATGGGCTTGGGGGCCATCTTCTTAACTGTTTATAGGCTCGGGGGCCAACTTCTTAACTGTTTATGGGCTCGGGGGCCAACTTCTTAACTGTATAAGGGCTTGGGGGCCAACTTCTTAACTATTTATGGGCTTGTGGCTAATTTCTTAACTGTTTATTGGCTTTGGGACCGTCTTCTTAAAAGTTTATGGGCTCAGGGTCGAACTTCTTATCTGTTTATGGGGTCAGGGGCAAACTTCTTAACTTTTTACGGGCTCGAGGCCATCTTCTAAATTGTTCATGGTCAATTTGGCCAACTTCTTAACTGTTGTTGGCTCGGGGGCCAACTTCTTAGCTGTTTATGGGCTCAGGGGCAAAGTTCTTAACTGTTTATGGGCTCGAGGCCAACTGCTTAACTGTTTTTGGGCTCGGGGGCTAACTTCTTAACTGTTTATGGGCTCGGGGGCCAACTTCTTTACTGTTTATAGGCTCGGGGGCCAACTTCTTAACTGTTTATTAGCTCAGGGGTCAGCTTCTTAACTGTTTATGGGCTCGGGGATCGTTTTCTTAACTGTTTATGGGCTCAGGGGCCAACTTCCTAACAGTTTATGAGCTCGATAGCCAACTTCTTAACTGTTTATGGGCTCGATGACAAACTTCTTAACTGTTTATGGGCTCGGGGGCCAACTTCTTAACTGTTAATGGGCTCGGGGACCATCTTCTTAACTGTTTATGGGCTCGGGTGCCAACTTCTTAACTGTTTATGTGCTCGTAGGCTACCTTCTTCACTGTTTATAGGCTCGGGGACCAACTTCTTAACTGTTTATGGGCTCGGGAGCCATCTTCTTAATTGTTTATGGGTTCAGGGGCCACCTTCTTAACTGTTTATAGGCTCAAGGGCCAACTTCATAACTGTTTATTAGCTCGGGAACCAACTTCTTAACAGTGTTTGGGCTCGGGGACGCACTTCTTAACTTTTTATGGGCTAGGGGCCAACTTTTTAATTGTTTTTGGGCTCGGGGACCGTCTTCTTAACTATTTATGGGCTCAAGGGCAAATTTCTTAACTGTTTAACTTTTCGGGGGCCAACTTTTTAACTGTTTAACCGTTCAAGGGCCAACTTCTTCAATGTTTATGGGCTCGCGGGGCCAACTTTCTAACTGTTTAACTGTTCGGGGGCCAACTTCTTCACTATTTATGGGCTCGGGGGCCAAATTCTTAACTGGTTATAGGCTCGGGGGTCAACTTCTTAACTATTTTTTAATTCGGGGGGAGGGGGAGGGCCAACTTCTTAACTATTTACGGGCTCAGGGGCCAACTTCTTCACTGTTTATGGGCACAGGGACCTACTTCTTAACTATTTATTGGCTCGAGGGCCAACTTCTTCACTATTTTTGGTCTCTGGCGCCAACTTCTTAACTGTTCATGGGCTCAGGGGCCAACTTCTTAACTGTTTATGGGCTTGGGGCCAACTTCTTAATTGTTTATGGGTTAAGGGTCCAACTTTTTAACAGTTTGTAGGCTCGGGAGCCAACTTCTAAAGTGTTTATTGGCTCAGGGGCCAACTTCTTTACTATTTTTGGGCTCGGGAGCCACGTTCTTAACTATTTATGGGCTCGGAGGTCAACTTCTTCACTATTTTTGGGCTCGGGGCCAACTTCCTAACTATTTATGGGCTCGAGGGCCACCTTCTTCACTGTTTATGGGTTCTAGGCCAACTTCTTAACTATTTATGGGCTCGGGGTCCAATTTTTTAAATGTTTATTGGGTCGAGGGCCAACTTCTTCGCTATTTTTTTTGTTCGGGGGCCAACTTATTAACTGTTTATGGGCTTGGAGGCCAACTTCTTCACTATTTTTGGGCTCGGGGGCCAACTTCTTAACTGTTTGTGGGCTCGGGGGCCACCTTCTTAACTGTTTATAGGCTCGGGGGCCAACTTCTTAACTGTTTATGGACTTGGGGGCCATCTTCTTAACTGTTTATAGGCTCGGGGGCCAACTTCTTAACTGTTTATGGGTTCGGGGGCCAACTTCTTAACTGTATAAGGGCTTGGGGGCCAACTTCTTAACTATTTATGGGCTTGTGGCTAACTTCTTAACTGTTTATTGGCTTGGGGACCGTCTTCGTAATAGTTTATGGGCTCAGGGTCCAACTTCTTATCTGTTTTTGTGGTCAGGGGCAAACTTTTAACTATTTATGGGCTCGGGGACCGTCTTCTTAACTGTTTATGGGCTCAGGGGTCATCTTCTTAACTGTTTATGGGCTCAGGGGTCATCTTCTTAACTGTTTATGGGCTCGGTGGCAAACTTCTTAACTTTTACGGGTTCGAGGAAATCTTCTTAATTGTTCATGGGCACTGTGGCCAACTTCTTAACTGTTGTTGGCTCGAGGGCCAACTTCTTAGCTGTTTATGGGCTCAGGGGCAAAGTTCTTAACTGTTTATGGGCTCGAGGCCAACTGCTAAACTGTTTTTGGGCTCGGGGGCCAACTTCTTAACTGTTTATGGGCTCGGGGACGACTTCTTTATAATTTATGGGATCGGAAAGCATCTTCTTAATTGATTATGGGATCGGGGCCAAATTCTTAACTATTTATAGGCTCGGGGACCATCTTCCTGACTGTTTATGGGCTCGGGGGCCAACTTCTAAACTGTTTATCGGCTCGGTGGCCAACTTCTTAATTGTTTATGGGTCCTGTTGCCAACTTCTTTATAGTTTATGGGCTCAGGGACCATCGTCTTAATTGTTTATGGTCTCGGGGCCACCTTCTTAACTGTTTATGGGCTTAGGGGCCAACTTCTTAACTATAAATTGGCTCAGGGCCAACTTTTAAATAGTTTTTGGAATCGGGGGCCAACTTCTTCACTGTTTATGGGCTCAAGGCCAACATCTTAACTGTTTATGGGCTTAGGGATCCACTTCTTAACTGTTTATAGGCTCGGGGACCAACTTCTTAACTGTTTATGGCCTCAGGGGCCAACTTCTTAACTGTTTATGGGCTCGATTGCCAACTTCTAAACTGTTTATGGGCTCGAGGACAAACTTCTTAACTTTTTATGGGCTCGGGGGCCCACTTCTCAATAGTTTATAGGCTCGGGGACCATCTTCCTAATTTTTTATGGGGCTCAGAAGCCAACTTCTTAACTGCTTATGAGCTCGGGGACCCTCTTCTTAACTGTTTATAGGCTCGGGGCCAACTTCTTAACTGTTAATGGGCTCGGGGGCCAACTTCTTCACTGTGTATTGGCTCGGCTGTCAAATTCTTAACTGTTTATGTGCTCGGGAGCCACCTTCTTCGCTGTTTATAGGCTCGGAGGCCAACTTCTTAACTCTTTATGGGCTCGGGGGCCATCTTCTTAATTGTTTATGGGTTCAGGGGCCACCTTCTTAACTTTTTATAGGCTCGGGGGCCAACTCCATAACTGTTTATTAGCTCGGGGACCAACTTCTTAACAGTTTATTGGCTCGGGGACCAACTTCTTAACAGTTTATGGGCTCGGGGACCCACTTCTTAACTTTTTATGGGCTAGGGGCCAACTTCCTAAGTGTTTTTGGGCTCGGGGACCGTCTTCTTAACTGTTTATGGGCTCGGGGGCAAACTTCTTAACTGTTTAACTGTTCGGGGGCCAACTTCTTAACTGTTTAACTGTTCGGGGTCGAATTTCTTCACTGTTTATGGGCTCAGGGTCCATCTTCTTAACTGTTTATGGGCTCGGGTGCCAACTTCTTAACTGTTTATATGATTGGGGGCCAACTTCTTCGCTTTTTATGGGCTCGGGGGCCCACGTTTTAGCTGTTTATGGCCTTGGGGGTCCAACTTCTTAACTATTTATGGGCGTGGGGGGCCATCTTCTTAATTATTTATGGGATCAGGGGCCAACTTCTTATATGTTTATGGGCACGAGGACCAACTTTTTAAATGTTTATTTGCTCGGGGGCAAACTTCTTAACTGTT